>WOVY01015479.1:0-37150 GCA_013436015.1 Rhipicephalus annulatus | reverse complement strand
CTTGGCCCTTTAATTGTGTGACTGAGTGTTGATTCATGGCAAAATAAACAGTGTACTTGTTAGGTGGACAAAAAAAAGAACTCGATACACTGTCAGCGTGTTTACTTTGCCAAATTTGTGGCGACAGTCGGAATACTATGTACTTATCTTAAACACTATAACAACATATTATAGGCCATTAGAAGCATCAAGACGTACCGATTGGCACTCAACAGCGCTTTATTAACATAATATAAAACAAACAATGACAGAGAAGAAAAAAGGTTACTCAATAACAAGGTTCAATAATTGAACGGACTTACAACACATGTGATAGAATTACCCTTCACAATGGACCACATCTCCTATAGATGCTATAAATATGCACAATAACCGTAGCAAGCCCCGGCTCTCGTGTGTGAGTATTGAAGGGACATTATCATAAAGTTCATGTGCTTTTACAACAAAGGCTGTCAATAAACACATATCCGTCTCCTGATATGGCCATCATTATGTCTCTTTAGCATGAATAATCTTTCTAAGCTAAATTGATGTAACAAGATGGCAGTAATGTACCTCGATTTGGGAATTAAAATTTTTTGTCTAGGACATAGACAAAATGCGAAAAAGCAAAATTGTTGTAAAAAGTCTTTTTGCTTGCTTGCTTATATTCTACGCATGAAAATAAAATAAATCAGAAAATTGGGGCCCAATTGGTCGTTTCATTACATGACAGCGTGATAACAGCTGTTTTTCTTTTTGTCGTTGCTGCGTAATACCCCAAAAACGCACTGGTCCACTCATGCTTTACGGTGTAGCGTAGCACCAGTCTGTGCCAGCTGTCGCGCAAAGAAGAAGAGAGCCACGTGGATTGTGATGGGCGAGCCACGAGGTTGTTAGATCAGCTTAGCTCCTGACCTGGCTGGAAGTTGGAGCCATGACCGCTTCTATGCACACGTCCTAATAAATGCTGAGCAGCGGCATGGCCTTGTGGGTTGCCAACAACGGCTAACAAAAAAGTGGTGCCATGCATTCTTGTTTAAGGCGCACTCGCTTGAATTGACTGGCAGCATGAGTCTTCCGCTATATTCACAAGAGTTTCAAAACGCGCATCAGATATTGTTGTTATACTTGCTCGTAATTCCTTTCTTTTAACCTTTTTATTGCATTTTTTAACGCGACGCAGTGCGCAGAATGATGTTTGCTGCCCCGAAGTGACGGTAAGGATGAGCAAACAAAGAGAACATAAGTTTCACATACCATTTGTGTCTTGCTGTGCCGCGAAAGCGGCGCAGCCGTCAGCTGGTTGGTTGTACACAGTGGCATGCTCGCATAAGTTACCGGGTCACACCCACACCATCGCGTTACCAACGTGCCAACTTGCGCTCTCGTCAAACGATTGCATTTCACGTCAGCCGCGCCCAGCGACGAAAACACCGTGAGGATTCAGGTAAATAAACGTGCACGCACACGACCAATCCCAACTTGGCAGTTCGGAAGTGGTGCGTAGAGTATTATGAGCGACGTGAGAATTCTGCTTTCGAACCAAGGTAGATCCATAACGCGTTCGCTTGGGCGTCGCTCCGGCATGTCTCTGGGCAGTCAAACACTGCGATTTCTGAAGTTAAAAGACTTTTTTATTTTTCTTTTTTTCTTTTGTATTATTTCTTTTGTTTATTTTCTTTGGTTTTATCTGCCCTCTGCACGCGCATGCGCACCACAGTTCCTCTTCTGCCTATCTACCAATCAACGCGATTTCGCCGTGTTACTCGTTGCTCCTGCGCCATTGAAAAGTTGAAGGGCATTTTTTTTTTCGCTTGGTCTCTTTCAGAGCGGCCACTTGATAACAGTCGCGTTGGTTGAGCGAGGTTTCTTCAACACCATATTTAAGTCCATGCATTGATGTCCCCCTCCCCCCCTAGGCTAAATTCTTTATCCAGAACGTTTATACTGAGTATGTATGCGGTTGCCTATCGGCACATCGAGGGTTTGCAGGCTGTTCCTTTCAGCTTAATTTTGATTTGATGGTAAAACCACATACGTGAAGTAGTTCTGTGGTCGAAGTGCTGCGTGAACCCGAGCCCAACTGTTCTAAGTATGCCCCCTACAGCCTTCTATACGACAATGTATCACTGCACGAAAATTACTCCCAGGTGGGAGCAAATTGGCTGTCAAGCCTATTCGGAGAAATTTTACTTTTGACCCCTGGAGCAATGTTTTTACTTCAGCTGGGCGGAGGAATTTCATGGCGCAGCCGCAGGACTTTTGGACAAAATTTTTCAAACACCTCGAATGTGAGCATTGAACCGTGAGAGCTACAGTCAGCACCACTATAAAGCGACACGAAGAGTGTGGAACACTTTCATCAGGTTGTGGGCATCATATTGCACGTGATCGTATTACAAGCAGTGCCCTGTATAATTTTCGTAGACTTTTTTTTCTTCACAATTACAATACAACCACTTCTAATGACGCCCCCCATACTTTCTTTCGCATTCGTTGTCTGTTTGCTGTCCCTGCCGTGGTGGTCAAGTGGCTAAGGGACTCGGCTGCTAACCCGCACGTCACGGGATCAAATCGCAGCTGCGACGGCTGAATTTCCGATGGAGGCGGAAATGTTGTAGGCCCGTGCGCTTAGATTTGGGTGCATATTAAAGAACCCCGGATGGTCGAAATTTCTGAAACCCTCCACTATGGCGTCTCTCATATACTTATGGTGGTTTTGGACGTTAAACCCCATGAATCAATCAGTCTGTTTGCTGTAATTTACTAAGTCAAGGAGTGTCAGAGTGACGTAACAAATTTCGCGATTTCGGATGCTATCAAATGATAACTGTTTGCGCCACTGGTGTAGCCTCCACAGGACAACCTTTGTGTTTGACGAGACAACTCATACTCGTCCTAAAAAGTAGTTTTTGCGTGTGTGTTACCTGTAACTGTAATATTATCGGGAACTATAAACATAAAACGTAAATGTAAAACAAAAAAGCGTATTATGAGTTACTCGCTAAGAAATACAAACCAAATGGCGCTTTTTCAAGCTATGAGTAGAAAATGTTGTAGGCCCGTGGTGCTCAGATTTGGGTGCACGTTAAAGAACCCCAGGTGGTCTAAATTTCCGGAGCCCTCCACTACGGCGTCTCTCATAATCATATAGTGGTTTTGGGACGTTAAACCCCACATATCAATCATCAATCAAGCTATGAGTAGAACACATAGATAAGGGGTTGATATGTGCAGCAATCACATCACAAATATGCGATTTCTGGGATCCAAGTAACTTTATTTGCGAGTTTTCAGAACCACGTATAGAAGATGGCCTTTCACTTTTCTTCTGAAATGTATATTTTGAAAGAGAAGCGTCATTCCAATCAATTTTTTATATTACCTCGGTTGAAAAAAATGTTGTAATGCTGCAAGCTCCATTCACTTTTAAATACAAGCATTAAAACGATATGCCGAAAAGTCAGACCTTTTCTTTCTTTTGTTAATATGCCTCAACTTTCCTGGGAAAACAATGTTAAATTGGAAAGTCACCCTTTTTTCTCACAAACGTTTGTGGTAAGATAACAAAGACATTTTTAGCCAATATTCGCCTATTGTTTGAACGTACACAGCAACAATCTTATTTATCATATCGAGGAAACGTACCACTTGGGTAACGGTGCTCTCCACGCGATCAAATTATTCATTATGCTATCGGTTTCCTATTCCGCTGAGGAGTTGTCGTTGTTTTGACGTCCACATTTGCAGCCTATCGACAGGCACCGGTGGAGACTTACGAACAATAAGTAAAACAGCTGTGCAAGGCATTTCCTTCTCGAGAAGAAACTGAGGGGAGACAGAGAAATCACCGACAAGTAAGTATCATGCCTCATATTCTGCAACCTAAGGTAAGTATACACTGCACGTTTAATGTGAAAATGATTTGTCCACTACATCGTAAACCCAACGGTGGTAGTGGCTTGAAAAGGAAGAAGGCACCTAATTTCTGCAGCCCAGTCGGGAGCGCGCCGCAGTGTTTGTAAACCCAATGCGCATATATATTGCAACGGGTATGAGCCGAGAGAGGAGAAGAGGAGGAAGATGTGAACTAATTTAATGTTATGCCGTTCGGCCTTTATAATGCGCCAGAAACGTTCGAAAAATTTATGAACACAATGCTTCAAGGACCTAAATGGGAAATTTGTTTGTGCTACCTAGATGATGGGGTGATTTTCCGCAGCACACTGAACGAGCGTAACAGATGTCTTAGTCTTGTTTGGGTTCCATCCGAAAGGCCGGCTTCAATATAAACTCTAAGAAATGTCGTTTTTCTGAAACGGACACATTAGTATCTCATGGGCAAAAACGAGGTAAGGCCAAACTCACGAAAGATCGAGGCCGTCAGCTCTTCCGAACCACCAAGATCAGTGCGAGAATTGAGGAGTTTCTTGGGCCTATGCACACATTTTCGTCATTCGTTCCGAGACTCGCTGACGTGGTGTATTTTCTAACGCATGTTCTTCGAAAGGACGTTCCTTTTAACTAGATTTCAACTTGCGATGATGCGTTCCGCCAGCTAAAGTTTCTACTAACGTCGGGGCTGATACTGAGTCACTTCGATGCATCCTAGCCTACGGAACTGCACACTGACGCTAGTGGCATCGGCATCAGTGCTGTACTTGTGCAGTGTCATCAAGGATCTGAGCAAATAGTGGCTTATGCCAGTCGCTCTTTCAACAAAGCTGAGCGAAACTATACGATTACAAAACAAGGATGCCAAGTTTTTGCGGTACACAAATTTCAACCTTATATCTATGGACGTTAGTTTTACTATCGTTACCGAACATCACGTTTATGCTGGCTGGTGAATCCTCGTGACACGACTGGTCGACTGAAGCGTTGGGCTTTTCGACTTCTAGAGTACGACTTCGTCATCTCGTTCAAGTCTGGACGCCGCCACGTTTATGCTGACTGTCTCTCCCGCCTTCCTCTGAAGACGACTGAGTGTGACGAAGACAGTTTTAACGACTGCTTTGTCTCCATTTCTTCCACGTTCCCAGACTCAAGTACTTTCAAGGAAGAACAAGAGGCTGATATTTGCTTGGAGCCATTACTTGTTGCAGCATCACGTCCTCGAGCCACCGACCGCTTTTGTGTCTGTGATAGCCTTCTATACAAGACGAATTATTCGGCTAAAGGCGCACGCTTCCTTCTGGTCGTACCACAAAGTCTACAATTTGACATACTGAAAGCCATGCATGACGGTGGGACAGCTGGTCATCTGGGATTCATCAGAACTTTGATAGGACACAAGAGCGCTTTTACTAGCCAACAATGCGGGACACTGTCAAGCCTTATCACACAAGTTGCGAACAATGTCCGCGCTACAAGCGGCCTTCGACTCCTCCGCCAGGTCTTCTCCATTCACTTCCACGTCCTTATCTACCATTTGATCAAGTTCGTATTGATCTTTTGGGCCCATTTTCGCGCTCGTCTAACAACAATGAATGGGTGATAGTATGTGTTGACCATCTGGCTTGTTACGCAGAAACTGCGGTGATATCATCCTCGAGAGTGGCGTGCGTGGCCGTGTTTTTTGCTTAGATTCATCATTCTTCGACATGGCCCTCCCAGAGTAATCATCAGTGATCGTGGTCGTCAGTTCGTTGCGAACGCCGTCGAAGAACTGGTTCGTCTGTTCAATTCGCAGTTCCGCCATTCATCCCCTCATCACCCTCAGACGAATGGGCTGGTAAAACGTACGAACAGACTAAAATGTTGGCCATGTACATATCATCTGACCACAAGGACTGGGATGACGTTCTCCCCTTCATTACCTAAGCGCATACCACTTCTAAACACGAGACAACCGACTACAGTCCATTTTACCTCCTTCACGCACGTTCACGGTTAAGCTGCATCGATAGTATTCCACAATTTGACTTCCACAGCGACTACTCTGTTTTCAAGACACTCTGCCTAGTCCAAGAAGCCTGGCGTATCGCTTATCTTCGTTCTGTGGCTTCGCAACACCGATCGAAGGAAAGCTGTGACAGCAGCCATCAGTCTATCGCATACTGCAATAGAGGCTTTATGTGGTAGTGGACGCCACAACATAAACGAGGCCTATGCGAGAAGTTTTACCCCAGTACAGATGCCCATTCGTCATTGTTGATCGCTTGAGCGATTTGACATACTTGGCAGCACAGCTGACATCAGCTGGCCGTCGGTCAAACCGGACCCAGCTGATACATGTCACTCACTTTAAACGGTTTCACTTTAAGCATGCGGAGTGATTCATACTTGCCCAGCAGGTTTCGTCTGAGAGCGGGGAAATGCAACAGGTATGAGCCGCGAGAGGAGAAGATGAGGAAGACGTAAACTGGGGCAGCTACTGACGCCATTATTACCCGACCATCAACCTTGCCCTGCTAATAAGCACCCTTCGACTTTAACCGTAACGATATGTTTGGATGGACCTCTGACTATTCTTCTGACAAAGGGTTGATTATATTTATCATTTATCAAATTTGAGAGAGAGCCTGTACCAGTGTACCAGGCCAATTTCCCGCAAACTAATGAATAAATTAGCACTACAATTTTATGAATTCAAATCCATACGGGCTTTTTCAAAGCACTTTTATTTGCTAGGTTTTTCACAACTCAGGTTACGCCTCTTTGAAACACAGAACCCCCGATAGTGTATTGGCAATAAGACCTATATAAAATTGCAAGCACTCAACCGTTGGCTCCGAGAGACTTTGAAGGGATGTTAAAAATTTTTTTACCATTAGAAGCATCATCGAAAATTTCACTTTTGGGCAACTATACCAACGAGCAGGAGAAAGTTACATGCTGACTAATTCATGGCTTATGTTAGCATTAGGCACCGGATGACTGAGTGCTCATGTAGATTCGTAGTTTCACGAAGATATTGTAATTATATAATCCAGTGAATGCTGACTTGATAAGTTGTGCCATTTATATCTTGTTGTGTGAAAGCTTTTCAGAGCTCACCATGAGAACAACTGCCATGTATATTGGTGGCATCCTGCTCGGCTCTCTTTTTGACATATACGGTGCAACGCACAGATATTGTGAGTATATGATAGCGTCAGCGTCTATTGAACAGTATGCATTGGACAGTTGCAATATATTCGTAAAATAATATCCCTTCGTGTGAACTGTTGATATTTCTGAAGGTAATAAATGGCACTACTAGATTCGTAATACGATAGTCGGTTACACCTTAAAATAAATGTCCGTTTGATGCCTGGGTGCGTGCACGTGCTTGTATGTGTCATATGCTCGCATTCAAAATAGTTTTTTTGTAAGAATAAATACGCGCCCCGCCACCAGTACTGCATCGGTCTTTCACTTGCGCAACAGAGCCATAATTGGCGATTTCCATTCAAACCATAAGTAATTTTTGCCGATAATAGAACACTATACGCATATTGTGACTTAAAAGTTCGTTTCTTGTTAACATGTTACGTAAATCCGAGCATTAAAGTGAGAATTTTTCAAAATAAAGTTAGCCAACAAGTAAAGTTATTCGACCCAAAAACTGTCGAAATAACACACGTGCCTATTCGGCTACGTCATATACCTGAAATGCGTGAAAGGTTCTGACGTCACGGTAATAAGCAATTGCAATTAGCACATCTCAAAATTTACGTCACTATCTTTGCGTAAACTACGCGACAGCTCTGATCTCTCCCGTAGTACAGTACACCATACTTGTTCCAAGCATGTTCTGAACACAACCTTTACAAAACTTTTGCCTGGAATGAATGAGGACCACTGTGGGTGTAGCTCATATTTATCCGTTGTCGGTAACTGACAATAGAAATGAAGTTATGAATCGGACAATGGACAAAACTATCTGTGGCAGCAATATTCGATTAAGTATCATGATTAATAAATATACCACTCCAGCCCCAGTAAAACAACCTCATGGTTTCTTCCGGAGTTTGTGCCTGGACAAAACGTGTTTTGGTGCATTTGTTAGGCAACTATAGCCTAAGGCACCTCACATTACTTTCATTGCTGCCGTGTTTCTCCTTTATTCAAATTTGCATAAAAAGGTGTACTTTGTGATTTTAAAATTTTCTATGCAGAGTGTGTATCAAACTTCTTGTTGGTTAGTATTTCAAGAATGAAAGTGCCTATCCACACGCTTTGTATTGTTCGTACAAATACCTTCATTCTGAGTAGAAGCAAGTTTACTTAGCGCCCTATTGGAGCATGTATATGATGCTAAGAAAGCGTCTCAAAACTGCTGTTTTCGTGAAGCTTTTTCTTTTTAATATTTTACTTGATATTTTTACACAAAAGTCTGGTGCATATGCATTAAAGGAAACATTAATTATGCCATGATGTGCCCTATTTTTTCTCAATTACTTGCGTATTTCTTTAGATAACAATCGGTGCAACTACTCTTACGCTCAACATGGAAAAACACTTTGCTGCTTCCAGAATACCAACGCCTGCTACTGCACATACGGTAAGAGCTCCAAGTTGTAGTTTCATCTTTTTAATTAGCCATTTTTTTATTGAAATAGAAAATAAACGAAAAAGTTTTTTGTCGCCATTACTTGGCGACGGGTACCCCTTTCCACTTAATTGGTACAAATAAATAAAAATATAAAAAACAATAGCATATTTACATACATACAGTCCCACATGGCTGAGAGCAAGTTCTCCTATGGGCATAACAAACACGTAGACGCCACGCTCACTTTCAACTTTTGTCCGCACAGTATTCGTCAAAAATCTTCGTTTCTTCGAAGAACTGTTGCAACACCTTCATTGCTTTGCCATTTGTTTTGGATGGCCATGCACCTAGTAATTTATTCAACCCGAATGGCCACTCGGGATCTAACCTAGGCAGTTCCTGTTCTCGTCACCTTCGATGTGTGTCATGTTCCGGACAGTCGAGCAAGAGGTGACAGATATCCTCGTTGTCGTGGCCGCATGAACACGCTGACGATGTTGCACGCTGAATACGAAGTAGGAAGTGCTTTGTGTAAGCAGTTCCGAGTCGTAGATGATGAATGAGTGTGTCGTTACTTCTTTTAAAGTCACGGTCTTATTTGTATTCAAGATTAGGATCAACAGAATATAGGATTGATTCCTTTGTTTTGTATGTGAACCAGGTAGACAGGCATAATTCACGTTTTGTTGTTCTTAATAGTCGATTTACATCATGTTAGGATACAGAAATGAGGCACGTTTACGTAGAATTATGAGCGGTTTTCGCCAACTCAACCGCCATTTCATTTCTTCTAATTCCGCAGTGACTTGGAACCCACCGAAATGCCACTCGATGATTCCACTTTGTAGCGTCTGAGAGCTCTTTTAGTACAGCGTATACTATACGCACATCAATGTGTCTTGAAGTGGCATTTTCCACACATGCCAGTGCTGCCAGAGAGTCTCTAATTACCACCCATTTTCTTGGTGTCGTTGAGAGTTTAATAAAGCTTATGGCTAGCGAAATCGCTACGAGCTCCGACGTTGTTGAAAAGTAGAGGTGGCCCAACCAACATGCATATTCTTCGTGCTATTCCGGAATTATGAATGCTGATGTCGCTGCCTCTTTGGTGACGGAGCCGTCAGTGTACACGTGAGTGTATCCTTGGTACCAGTCAAACAGATGATGTGATGCCAACTGCTGTGCGGCAACAGTTGACACTTCATGTTTGCTGCGAAGTCCTTCTATTGACGTTTCAATAGTTGGTAGCTCAAGCAGCCATGGTGGGTAGTTTTGGTCCAGTGGCCAATGCGTCGACGCAGAAAGCCGGGAAATGTACTGTTGGTACACATAGTGTATTTGCGCTCCAGCACGGTTCGCGATGTTGGATATAAGTGAATGGGAATGGTGTTGCGCGACTAGACGAAAGAGGTGCCGACATGTCTCCACATTTCTCATTACTATAAAGTTGGGTTCTCTTGCCTCTGCCAGTATCAGTGAACTTGATGTTGTCTTTGGAACCCCCAGACATATGCGTAAGCTTCGTGCTTGTAACAGCTGAAGTCGGTGTAGCGACGTCTGAGAAATGTTGTGGAGAACTGGCGCAGAGTAGGCAATTATCTGTCGGATTAGTGCACAATGGACGTGGAGTAGAGACGCTAATGTACCACCCCATTTTGTTCCAGCGATGCGTCGTATAACATTTATAGTGCTGTTCATTTGATTTTCCAGATAAGCAATATGCTGAGTCCATCTGAGTTAGCTATCTAAGGTAACGCCAAGGAAGCGATGCTTTCGTGCGATTTCAATTCTCTGGCCATCCACAAAAAGCTTCAAGTTTTTCACTGTTTTTCTTGTGAATGGCAGAACTACAGATTTGGCGTGAAAAATTTTCACGCCTCGCTGTTTGAGGTAATCACTTATTGCGTCTAGTCCTTGTTGAAGCGGATGTTCGATCACTTCCAGTGATTTGTGAGACGTCCATATGCATATGTCGTCTACATACATGGATATATTCGAGGCTTCGGGCAGTACTCCTGCAAGACCTGCCATTGCAGCATTGAAAAGAAGCGGACTTAGAACGCTACTTTGGGGTACACCGCCGCTCATGTTGAAGCGATCGCTGTCACCGTTATTGGTTGAAATGTATATTTGTCTGTTACGAAGGATGTTGGTGATCCATTGAAAGATATGACCATGAACCCCTAGTGAGGTAAGTCCGTGCAGCACAGAAACGTGGCTCACAGAGTCGAACGCCTTCTTAATATTGTCACGGCTAAAGGCCGGGCAAGAAAACAGCTGCTACACAGACTACGGGATTCTGCTCTGCAGCTCATTCAGGCACGCACACAGAAACCAAAAGAGAGCGTCCCCATGTTTGCGGAAGACATGGCTCGCCTATTTCAGCGGGCTGACCCCGAGATGCCTGAAGGTAAAAACTACGACATTCGATGAAGGGCGTCAAGGAAGAGCTGTTTGCCGGTCTCCTACGCAACCCGCCAACAAGCGTAGCGGAATTCGTCAAAGATGCTACAACAATCGAGCGAGCACTGCAGCAACTGCACCGATAGCATGACCAACCAAACAAGACATCTCCCAGCCTCTCTGCTTTGAGTGCCGGTAGTGAGTGTTCTCTGCGCGAGCTCATTCGTGAGGTCATTCGGGAGGAGATCCGAAACCTCCTTGTGACTCCGCAAAAAAATACCATGGCTTGCGTTGCAGAAGTTGTGCGGCGAGAATTCCGCCAGGCATTTTCGTTGCCCGAATCGCTCTCACACCAGCGGTCTGTAAGCTACGCATCAGCTGTCCGTCAACCCACTCCAGTGTCGTACAACTCGTCACCACTGGCTTAGCGTGACGTCAGCCAAGGGCCTTACAACGAGCCGTGGGCCCCAGCTCTCAATCCGCCGCAGCCGTATCCACAGTCTAACGTGCCTATGCAAACGGCGCCGATGTACACTCCGCTGACATCTGCATCTTGGTCACAAGGTATGCCCATTAGTCGACCATTCATCCCTAAGACGGACTTGTGGCGCACCGTCGACCGTCGACCACTTTGCTTTCATTGCGGAGAAGCCGACCATATTTTTCGCAATTGCCCGTACCGTGACTGTAGACATCATAACTTTCTACAAACCTCCCCTCGTGCTTATTTCGATATCCGCCATGACAACAGTGCAGGCCCGCAAGCACAGCAACCCGAAGTGCCGTATCGTCGACCCCGCTCTCCTTCACCTGCACCGAACTCACCGCCGCAGCGCAGTTACTCCGTGGTGATCCGGGGCAGATCTTCTAGCCCTCGTCGGGGAAACTAACAGCTGCGACCATTGGGGGGAAGGTTGCCACCAGTCGAGATGCTATCACACCCCCAACATCTTCTCTACGACGCAATACGACGAATGATACCACGGATCGTACGACGCACAATACCAAGGACGATACGATGTCACCGACATGAATGGAAATCGTAAGCGCCAATCTAGACATTTGTATAGACGGACGCCCAATAACAGCACTGCTAGATACTGGTGCGGACTTCTTTATTATCAGCCGTAAACTCGCCGACTGCCTAAAGAAAGTAAGAACAATATGGAGAGGCGCAAACATAAGAACCGCAGGGGGTCGATTGGTGACGCCGACGAGCTAATGTACAGCTCGAATTGATATGGGCAGTTCAGATTTCGTCGCTACTTTCGTAATTTTACCGGAGTGCTGCAAAGACCTTATCTTGGGCATGGACTTCTTGCGTGAATACGGCGCCATTATCAATATTCCTGAGAGATCGGTTACGTTTTGGGTGGCCCCAGATCAAGTTTCAGATGGGCCCTGTACAGGCCAGCGACGTCAGCTTTTGCGCGTCTTTAAAGACGACGTGACCATCTCACCGCGGTCGAGTGCACTCGTGGCTGTGACATGTGACACGTCGAGCGAATCTGAAAACATCGCCGAGCAAATTCCAACATTGCTATTCAGCAATGGTTTATCTATCGCAATAGGCGTCATAAGCATAAAATGCGGACACACGCACAACCTTGTTACTAACTTCACCTCTGAACGCCGACATCTAACGAGGGGCACGGCAGTCGCGTACGTGGAATAGCTGGCCGAGATGACAGACTGCCTAACTCTTGAAAAAGATAATTCAACTGATCTGACCACCGCACCTCTATCTGTTGATATTGGCCCAAGTTTGCTGCAGGCGCAAAAGCAAAGTATAATGCAGCTTATTAACAAGTTTGAAGATTGTTTCTCTTCGATGTCCAGGGTCCATCAAACGCCGCTGACGAAACATCGAAATATAACGGACGACATGACCAGACCCATCAGGCAAAACCCGTACCGAGTAGCTCCGCGAGATCGTGAAGCCGTCGAAAACCAGGCGCGACAGATGCTTGAAGACGACGTTATTCAGCCGTTAAAAAGCCCTTGGGCTTCTCCGGTTGTATTAGTGAAGAAAAAAGACGGCACCTTACGTTTCTGCGTGGATTATCGCAAGCTGAATCAGGTGACAAAAAAGACGTCTACCCATTTCCACGTGTCGACGAATCACTCGATCGACTACGGCAAGCGCGTTATTTCTCGTCGATGGATTTAAGGAGTGGGTATTGGCAGATAGAAGTCGATGAAAAAGACCGGGAGAAAATAGCTTTCGTGACACCTGATGGCCATTTTGAATTTAGGGTACTTCCATTTGGCTTGTGCTCAGCACCAGCAACGTTTCAGCGGCTAATCGACACCGTACTATCAGGCCTCAAGTGGCAGACGTGCTTAGTGTATTTAGATGACGTCCTCGTATTTTCTGCCACATTCGACGGACACGTCAGGCGACTGCACTCAGTATTTCAAGCTATCCGCTACGCCTGACTAATACTTAAGCCGGAAAAATGCTATTTCGGCTTCGAAGAGCTTCTGTTCCTGGGGCATCTTGTCAGTAGCCTGAAGGTTTGCGGCCTGACCCTGAAACAAATAGCTGCCGTTACGGATTTTCAGCGCCAACTGACAAAAAGGCGGTCAGACGGTTTTTAGGACTATGTGCTTACTACCGACGCTTCTCGCGCATTGCCTCGCCGTTGACCCACCTTACCAGAGAAGACGTCGCATTCGTATGGAATGAAGAGCAGCAAAATCATTCGACCAGCTGCGGCAACGCCTTCAGAAGCCACCAGTCCTCGCACACTTTGATGCTGACGCACCAACAACAGTGCACACCGACGCTAGCAATGTCGGCTTAGGTGCTGTACTCGTGCGGTGGCAGGATGGCGCCGAACGAGTCATTGCTTACGTGAGCAGAACTCTTTCACGTGCGGAAGAAAATTATTCCGCCACGGAAAAAGAGTGCCTTGCGGTGGTGTGGGCGGTTATAAAATTCCGCGCATACCTGTATGGTCGTCCTTCTAATGTTGTCAGCGACCATCACCTCCTCTCGTGGCTGACGAATTTAAAAGACTTTTTAGGACGGTTGGCGCGCTGGAGCCTGAAGCTTCAAGAATTTGACATGACGGTTGTCTACAGATCGGGGAAGCGACATTCAGACGCTGATTGCCTTTCTCGTGCGCCATACGAACCTGCGATGGCAAAAGATGACGATACAGCCTTTGTCGGAGTTGTAAACACGGCAACTGTCGCACAGCTGCAACGAGACGACCCGAACTAGAACGCATAATACGTTTTTTAGAGGGTTGCACTTCAGCTGTACCTGGATTGTTTGCGAGAGCGCTTTCGCCATTTTGCTTGCGCAACGACGTCCTGTGTAAGATCAACTTCACGCCACACGGAAACGACTACTTATTCGTCGTCCCAACATCTCTATGGAGCGAAGTATTATAGGCATGCCACGATGAACCAACATCCAGCCACCTGGGTTACACGCGTACGTTGTGCAGAGTGAGGCAGAAATACTACTGGCCAAGACTGACGGCGACCGTTCAACACTATGTTCGGACGTGCCTTGATTGCCAGCGCAGAAACGTTCCACCCGTCAAACCGCAGGCCTCCTCCATCCTATCGACGTGCTGTTACTCCATTTGCTCAAGTCGGAATGGATCTTTTGGGCCCATTTCAAACCTCATCAGCAGGTCGCAGATGGATTAAAGTAGCCACCGACTACCTCACTCGTTACGCCGAAACCAAGGCTTTGGAGAGGGGCACGGCTAGTGAAGCAGCCCGATTTTTCGTAGAGAATGTGGTGCTGAGGCATGGCGTTCCATCAGTGGTAATAACTGACATGGGAACTGCGTTCACAGCCGAACTATTACAGACAGTTTTAGGACGTAGTGGCACATCCCACCGGCGAACAACGGCGTATCATCCGCAAGGGAATGGTCTTACGGAGCGTCTCAACAAGACACCTTGCGGATATGCTCTGCATGTACGTCAATGTGGAGCATAAAAACTGGGACGAGATCTTGCCGTATGTCACGTTCGCCTATAACACGGCTCATCAAGAAACAACAAGAACAACGCCATTCCGCCTTCTTCATGGTCGTGAAGTCACCACTATGCTGGATGATATGCTACCGCACGAGTGCGAAGACGCTGAAACGGATGCTGATTATATCACTCAGCTTGCCGAAGAAGCCCGGCAACTTGCACACCTACGTATTAGTTCCCAGCAGGACTACGATTCAAGACGGTACAACCCTTCGTCACCGACCAGTTTCCTACGAGCCAGGAGAGAAAGTTTGGATATGGACACCTATTCGGCGGCTGTGGTCTCTTAGAAAATCTGTTAAGACGGTACTTCGGTCCCTATGAAATTCTGTTACGTTTCAGTGACATTCTGAGGTTGTTCCTCATACTGCGCTCTCTTCAAGGCATCGAAAGTATGCTCCAGAAGTTGTGCACGTGGTACACATGAAGCCTTATTTCGCCGAATGCGTTTCCGACGAGTACAAACCACTTTTATTATAAGGCATCGGGACGATGTTTTCTTGAATGGGAGGCTAATGTCACAGCTAAAGGCCGGGAAAGAAGACAGAGGACGACGAAGTGATGAGCGTGGGCAGCACCCATGGGGTCTCCGAGGAAGAAGAATTCGAAGCGGCTGCTCTTCTACACAAGCTAAGTAACCGGAAATATGGGTTACGGAGGCACACCTTGATAACGTTGTACAAGATTTATATGGGCCCCATCATGGAATTCGGCTGCATATTATTCTCGGGTGGCCCTGCTTATAAAACGAACCTCTAGTTGTCTTGGAGCGAGAAGCACTGCGAATGTGTCTGGGACTCCCTAGATTTGTGGCTATCAACGTACTGTACCAGGA
Source organism: Rhipicephalus annulatus (assembly GCA_013436015.1). Classification (NCBI taxonomy): domain Eukaryota; kingdom Metazoa; phylum Arthropoda; class Arachnida; order Ixodida; family Ixodidae; genus Rhipicephalus; species Rhipicephalus annulatus. The sequence goes on along the minus strand of WOVY01015479.1, from coordinate 21,446 downwards.
AGCGCGCCCTGCCTACACTACTTTGTCGATTTCGAGTTTTGACCGTACAAGCATTTTTAAAATTTTATAGCTTACCGGCAAGAAGATCTCAATATGCTTTTATCGCAAACCCAGACGCCTTCTTTCTTGCTCATTGGCCACGTTTCACACACCCTCAGATAATGTTTGTACAAAAAAATCTACAAAGTATAAATGTGAACATTAGAAATGTAATTGAGACTAATGACTCGAATTGTCATGTTATTATTGAGTATGATAATATATTCTCCCAAAACGCCAAATTACAATCCCTCAAATTTTTAAATAACATATTATTAGATTACTTTAAGCATGCAGAAACTAAAAATATAATAGCCACAGATGCTTCCGTAAATAATCAAAAGGCAGGTGTAGGCATTGCCTCTGATTTGCTTGACTGGTCCTTTTCAGTGAGACTGTCTGATTTTACTCCAGCTTTTGAAGCGGAGCTCTTGGCGATTATTTTAGCTCTTCGAAAACTTCCATCAAATCAAAAAACGCAGTCATAATGACGGATTCTCTTTCAGTTTGTGCAGCTCTGACAGCTTCAGAGAAATCTCGAATTCTAAACACATTCAAAACATTAGTACCCCCGCAGTTGAGACTCCTGAGATTACTATGGGTTCCGGGACACTGTGGATTAAGATTAAATGAATTGGCCGATTCCTTAGCACGAGCCCCACTTGATGAGCAAGTTTTGTCCATAGTGCCAGATGTTGAATATATCACGGCAATAACATATCGAAAATCAGCAATCTCCACTGATACGATAGAAAAAGTAACTGCATGGACAGACTATAACACCTCATGTTTCCATGGCAACCCCACTGGAGTCAGTCCAGAAAGCTCGAAGTCTTAATTACTAAATTTCGATGTCGTGTACCCCCCCCCCCTAAACCTGTATCTACACAGAGCTGGTCAGACAACATCACCCCTCTGCGCATTCTGTGGAGAAATGGAATCACTAGATCATTATTTTTGTATTGTCGCCGCTACGAGATACTTAGAAAAAAATTCCGCCATATCCACGAAGTGAATGATGATGAGTGGGCGAAGCTCCGGAGGTAAACCTGGTAAACCATGAATCCTCTGTACATTTTGCCCACTCGATTTTATTACATCGCTCCCCCTAGCGTACGTCGCCGCACTAAATCGAACGATTGCCTTCAACCAATGACACGCGCCATATGTGACATCATTCCTATTTTATAAGATCTCGCGTCTTTCATCAACTACAAGTACCGCTTTCTAGTTTATAACATCTTGCATCTTTTCATCATTAGCTACAAGTACCACCATCTAGTAACACTACAAGAACTAAACGAGAGGTGGCTACATACAGGAGACGGTACCGCCATCTAGTGAACACTAAAAGAACTAAACTAGAGGTAGGCTAGATACAGGGGACGGTACCGCCATCTAGTGAACACTGCAAGAACTAAACTAGAGGTGGCTACATACAGGCTACAGGGGACGCACAGCCCACGCCCTAACGAGCTTCGCCCCTAAAAGGTTACTAGTTATGCCATTTCGGAAAACAGGCCTTAGATTGACGGCAGAAACGGCACTAAGCTTTGGCGCCTCAGCTTTGGGACATTGCCACAAGGATGCTTTCAATGCCGTTTGCGATTATATTCAGGCAACCAAGCGTATACCTTTGTGATCTTCAATCAAAAAAATTATTTATTACTCCTCAGGGCAGAGTGAAGTAAACGCAGCTGAGTGGTAATCATAACACCTCAAATCTCAAAATTGCTCAACTTGATTTTTTTTTCGTTTGCTCTTTTTATGTTGTTTTTATTTTTACATTAGTCTTATTATAATACCAATTCATTACACATAGTTAAAATGATCACAGAAAAACTGCACTACACTTTTTTGGCCAATCCCCCTGAGTGGGTATGAGCCAACCTCCCAGGGAAACAAAACAAAACAAATGCTCTTCTGGATAAATCCGTGACATACTAAATCAATCGGGTTTGGCAAAACCAGCTGTCTGGTCGGCTCTCAAATCAAGTTGTAGCTATTAGTGTCTACTTTGTTGCTGATTCTTTTTTCTCACTATCTAAATCTTTGGTTTTTTTCTTTTTTTATGAACTGTCTCCACTATACAACTCCCCCCCCCCCTTTTGTTTTCGTTGTAAGCAATAATGCGGTTATCGTCCATGTGAGACTATATGCTCTCTTGGCCAATCCCCCAGAGTGGGTACAAGCCATGGATTAGAGGATACAAACAAACAAACAAACAACAAACAAACAAACAAAGGCTGCTCTTTTGTTTGCTAATAATGACCTCGTTATTCCTGGTCACACCGTCGTCCTGTATTCTGTTATTTTTACCTAGCGACAATATCTATGAACGCCGCAACAGCCATGTTTTCACAGCTCATCTCATTTTCTATAAAAGTAACGAGGTCGAACACGCAGTCCACGGTGCGTCGCCGTCGTCTGAAGCCAGCCATCTGTTCTGGAAGTGAGTTGTTAGCTTTAATCTTCCACTGTAATCTTCTGTCAACCATTTTTTTATTACTTTAGATACACAGCTAGTGAGGTTGACTGGCCGGCATGAGTCTAGTGAAAGCGGTAATTTACCAGGCTTCAGTAGTGGGACAATTCTCGCGACCTTCCAAGACATTGGAACGTACGCCTTCGTCCAAATGTCGTTATATATCCGTAGAAGAACTGGCATACCGTTGGGTCCTAGATTTTTCAGAACACTGTACGATACGTTGTCGGGACCGGTTGCCGTTCTTAAGCGGGTTAGTGATAGAACAGTACGAAACTCTAGTAGAAAATACGTGTTATCCAGTTGAGCATGTGATAAAGTGTATGCCTCTTGGATTTGATTGTCTACAGAACTAGGCAGTGCAGTAGTGTTGTGAATCAATTGCCCAGTTACAGTCATCATCGAGCAAAACTTATCAAAAGCATCACGTTCACATAATCCAAGAAGTATGCCCAGTGCTCTGAATGGGTTTCGCTGGGATACTGGATGATTTAGAGCAGTGATTGTTTGCCAGATTTTCGGAAGTGGAGTAATTGGGTCAATTATTGCAGAAATCATGCCAATTTCTGCGACCTAACTTTTGCATCTGTCGGTTAGATTGCATGTGTGGCCTGACTCTTCTAATCTTGAAGCCTCCCAGTGCGGCGATAGAGACGTTCTGCCCGCCTTCTAATAGCTCGTAGGCGCTCATATTCGGCATCTACACTGGAGTGTCCTGCTGGGACAGCTGTAAACCTTGTCGCACGGAAGTAACTGCTTTTAATGCAGGACATAAAAATATCCAATTATTTAGCACGCATCAAGTCAAGTCCAGCATTTTCACGAAATAGTTTCCACTCAATTAGCTTTGAAATCAATGTGGTCGTTTGAACTTGCATTCTTTGGTGTTGCATAAGAACTGGGTAATGGTGACTCCCTCGTGTTTTGAGGTCTGTACACCAGTTCATATCCCCTGCAATGTCAGGGGAGGCTATAGCCAAATCTAGACCGCTGGCATAATTATTACCTCTTAAAAACGTTACTGATCTATCATTCTCTACAACAAAACCACATTGATCAATTGCTTTTTCAAGTGTTCTCCCACGTGAATTCGTGTGAGTACTGCCCCACGTGGTATTATGCGCATTAAAATTTCCACAGATGAGGGCAGGTCTCTGGGCTTTAACGAATAAATCAACCAGAGATTATTCGAAGATGCGTGTCGATGGTTGCAAATAAACACAAATTACGGGGATAGTAAGTTTCTGGAATTGAATTTCGCACCCTACAAATTCTGGCACGTCCGTGTCCGACGAGTATAAAACAAAAGAGGGTATGTCGCGCCGTACGCATAACAGTGCCCTACTCAAGCCTGCCTTTCTTCTTGATGCATATGTGACATAATTAGAAATCATAAAGTCAGGGCCAACGTTGGTTTCATTTAGACACAGAACGGGGAAGCTATACTGAGCAACCAGCTTCCTAAAGTCTGCGCTTTTGGACCTAAGGCCATTGGCATTCCACTGAAACATAGCTGTGTTGCGGAAACAGTTTTTCATTTGTAGAGCCATTTCGCTATACAACAATTTTTCGTTGTACTGCTAGAGGCTCTAATGAATGGGCTGCGCTCACCTCTGGAAGGTCATTGGCCTGTGGAAATACACGCAGGATTGCCTTCAAAGCAAGGAAGAGCATCGAAATAACCATATCCACATCACTTGTTTTCAGTGCACGTTGCTCTTTTGTCTTTGTATTTGGCGAGGTGAAAGGTGTAGACGCTTGGTTATCCTGAGTTGCTGGCGTTTTCGGTGTCCTGTTGTCGCTTATCTGCCTTTGAACACTTGGTGATCGTCCTCTACGGTTCGTTTTGGCTGTACTTTTGTTTTTCTGAGCTGAAGCACGCTTGGCTACCTTCGCATACGACAGTGGTGATGTACTCTTTTGTGATTTTGAAGTCGCAGGGAGTGGAAGTACAGTTTCAGGATTCGGACAAGGCTATCCCTTTTTGAAGTTCTTCCAAGCAAAATTTCTTGTCGCTTTAGTCGAGTGGCTGCCTGGTGTTTCAGACAATTAGCATATGACGCTACGTGGTCTCCATTGCAATTGGCACATTTGGGATGATTTCTCGACGTACATTCTTTGTAATCATGTGCTTCTGCACAGATTTTGCAGCGATGTTGTCCATGGCACGATTTGGCAACATGTCCATATCGTGGAGAGTTGGGACATCGTGTAGCGGGCTGTAGCTACTCTTCCACCGGATGACTTGTTAAGCCTAGGAGAATACGAGGCGGCAGTGGGTTGTCGCGGGAGAACTCAAGAATTAAACTGCCGAGTAAATGTGGCTCTGCTGAACAATCTTCACGACGGAACCATTTAGTTTGTCGCCTTACTGATATTAGACCGCTGTCTCTTAAATATTCAAGCAGTTGATCTTCACTGTATTGCACTGGCATTTGTCTAATCTTTCCTAGGTTCCTCACATACGACTGTGGTATATGCGGTGCCACTTTAAGACCAGCAACATGTGTTGACTCAAGAATTCTGGAGGATTCAGTATTTGTAGAAACACTTACGGAGAAGTTACCATCTCTGTTGACACGAAAAGACTGCACTATCTCTTTAGCAGCAGATACTACTTCACTGGCCAGTTTGTTTGGATTGACTTTCCAAAAGGAGGCGCTAGGTTCGATTGATGATTGATTGATTTGTGGGGTTTAACGTCCCAAAACCACCATACGATTATGAGAGACGCCGTAGTGGAGGACTCCGGAAGTTTTGACCACCTGGGGTTCTTTAATGTGCACCCAAATCTGAGCACACGGGCCTACGACATTGCCGCTTCCATCGAAAATGCAGCCGTCACAGCCGGGATTTGAACCCGCGACCTGCGGGTCAGCAGCCGAGTACCTTAGCCACTAGACCACCGCGGCGGGGCGAGGCGCTAGGGTCTGTCAGCTTGAAAATTACGGGTACCTCGCTGGTCAGGCTTTCTTGTACGTGACTGTTGCGAAAGGCGTGTTTTCTGCTTCTACATCACAGTTCATTTCAGCGGAGTCGATGATCGTTGCATTGCTGTAATCCTCTTGATTATCAGTTCGCGCCTTCTTCGGAGTAACACACTAATCGGTGGCGTTAGGTGTCGTCGAGGGGCCGTCACAGTCCTCTTCGGGTCTGCGAAACACGGAATTATCTTGCTGTTCGGACGCATTCATCACTTCGTCTTCATCTTATGGGCGCCGAGAAGAATGGCCGCCACCAGTAGCCGAAGCTTTCGGACGTCGTGGCAGCCTAACAGAAGGCTTCGGCGCCTTGGAGACGTGGCGCCTGGTGCACCGCGAAGGTGGTGGCCGAAGCTTGGCAGTAAGATGCAGAAGACGAGTGAGAGAACTTACGAAATTAGCGGAAAGTTCGTGGCGCTTTCCTACACAAATAAATTTCTCACGCGAAATATTTTGTATATAACTTCAATTATTCATTTCCTAAGGGCCCTGAGACACAAAATGAGGATGCCTTTTTTAACGGTCCGTCTAGTGCTGTGGAATGCGCCGATAATATCGCGCAAGTGGCAGCACTGAAGTTGAAGCTGCAATAATTAAAATTATGGGGCAAACTACTTTTACTTCAAACTATGGTGAACATACACCGGCTATTTTTGTTATAAAAAATGACGTCATGTCATATGATGTGACCACAAAGGCCACTTCTTTCTCATCGGCTAGTCATGGCAAGTAGCTTTCAACAGCATAATGGTGATAGCTAGGCAATAATAGTGATTGCTAAAACAGTAAAAAATCCTGGTTATACTTTCTGAGGAAGAAATCATTTCTGTATTTAGATGATGTATTTTCAGAACAATAAGCATGACACTAGGTCTGCGAATGCGTAACGCCAGAAATTAAAGGTGGCAACGCATGCCAAGTTATGTGACATGCTGTGGACGCAGGCGTTGAAGTAAAACGCGCCTTTCATGCAGACCGAGAAGTGTCCCCGCGTAAATTGTATGTATGTATCTTACACAGTATGATTGTTGGGGGCGTCTGATACCCGATGCACGGGCATGATTCGTCGGTACTACGCCAAGAATGCGGACAAAAAGAGCTGTAGAGAGGTACTGTGTGAACGCCACCACGATATCACATTTCCGGTATATTTCCACTTGGCCGCTAGGTACGGCGAGCGCAAGCCATGGCTGCCCGCCAGAATGAAAGACGATGTTCTGGGGCAGCGCGCACTCTGGTTAGTTGTTGATTATCGAAGCAGCTATCTTGCCAGTTTTTGGTGCGTCTCCCCGCCGGATCAGTTTTTCCGAGTTGAAGACCTTATGTAGCACGTGACAACTGGTGAAGGAGCTGGGTAACCCCCAGCCGATGTTTCAATCGCGTCCAGGTAGCCCTGTACTTGCAGTGACAAACATCTGTGCACCGCTCAAGCCGAAGACTCCGAGGACTACCTCCTGAGCGTGAGCCTCTTCCCGAGATGACGTCTGGCACATACCCGAACGCTAGGGAAGGCGCTGCAGCCTCCAACGCTCTGGAAAGCGCTGCAGCCACGCCTCATACACTGTGGAAGCCACATGTGCCGAAGGTGTTCCATGGTTCCGTTTTGGAGGATGTCGAAGACTTGCTGGCTCAGTTCGAACAGGTCTACAATTAAAATTGTTGGACCGAACTCGACAACATGAGGAACGTGTATTTCAGCTTGGAGGACGGCGCTCGTACTTGTTACGAAAACCGTAAGCCTTTTCCCTCGTGGAGCGTCTTTCGTCGACACTTGCTGGTAAGTTGTACCAATCCCGATCGCCGTGAACGAGCCGAGTGAGCGATTCAGTCGCGCCTCCGAATGCCGAATCAAAGTGTCATGATGCACGTCGAGGGCTTAACGAGCCTCTTTCGTCGAGCCGACGCAGACGTGGCGAAAGAAAAGAAGGTCCGTCATTTAATCCGAGGAGTGAAGGAGCAGCTTTTCGTTCACTGTCCCCGAAAGACCGTGGCGGAATTTTCGACCGAAGCCACAACCATGAAACTAGCGCTGCAGCAGTGCTCTACTGTGTACGCTGACAAGTGAGTGTCGCTTCGTCAGTAGGTCATATCGGAGGTGCAAGAAGCAGCCTGAACATCGAGTCTCTTTGTGACTTTATTCGATCGGTGTTGCGCGACAAACTACATAAGATTCAGTGCCAGTCCCAACCTATTGCACGGTCTATTTGCAGCCTCGTCAGAAACGAAGCACGACAGCCTCTCCAAGTGCCGCCTTCTAGTTATGTCTCGCCTGTCCCGACTGAGCCACATCGTGCATCATACACAGAAGCTGCCAGTTGATATATTTTTGCTTCACCGCGCTTCGTTAATCCTATGTCTCAGAATGCACTTCCTTCGCTGCAGCCAATTCAGCACTTGAAAAATCGACAGCTTCTTCTCAGAAAATCTGACGTATGGCGCACACCGGACAGACGACCACTGTGTTATCACTGTGGTGAAGCTGGGCATGTGCACTGGGAATGTCCGTATCGACGCCTCAGACTACAGGGCTTTGCCGTCGACTCGCCACGGCCGAGATTCGGTGAAATATCGAAAGCTTTTAAAGAATACCTTTCACAACAGCACATGCCACTTCGGCGGCAGTCGCGGTCCTTATCCCCAAGGTGATATTCTCCAAATTTTCGGAGCTTCCCAGGGGCGGTGCTGGTATGCTCTCCAAGCCCCAGGCGGGAAAACTAACGACAGGGACCTTCGGGAGCGAGGCCGATGACACTCGACGCAAGCAAGGCCTCCCACCGACGCAAGCACGGACCCGGAGCGATTCCCCGACGACAGCGACGAAAGCCAGAAGCCGATTTTCTTTGGATATACATGTGGCAGTCGACGGTCACCACGACGTTAGTGCATTATTGGACACAGTTGCGGACTATTCAATCATTAGCGGCAAACTAGCAGCGCACATAAAGGAAGTTGTTACGCCTTGGTACGAAGCACAAATTAGTACTGCTGGCGGGTACGCAGTCACTCCAATCGGCATGTGCACTATCAGAGTGAGCATTCGGGGACGTATGTTTCTCGCCAGCTGCCTCGTACTTTGTGACTGTTCCCGAGACCTAATCCTGGGAGTCGACTTTTGCGGGAGCATGGTGCTAATATCAATCTTCGATAGTGTAGCGTGACGTTTTCGACAGCTCAATCCTCTGACAATTCTGACGACATCCGTGACAGCATCACGTTGCCTCCGCGTTCAAGCGTCCTAGTTGATGTGGTGTCCGACAAGTTACGGGATGGTGAGGCTGTCGCCGAAGGCAACTTGACGTTTTTGTTCGCGCTAGGTGTCTGCGCTGCACGCAGCCTCGTCACGCTTTTTGACGGACGCTGTGCCTTACTTGTGACTAATTTCAGTAACGATTACCAGCACCTGTTTCATGACACCACCATCGCTTTCGCTTACCCTATCGCAGACGTTTCTGAATTATTCGTATCTACATCAGCCGACGACGGGATTCGACTGACAGCAACCCGACTGACAACTGTCCTCGTCCAACGGCAAGAGGGCACGAAGCAAGTGATAGCGTACGCTAGCCGCACTCTTTCCCGTGCCGAGGTCAACTACTCCACGTCAGAGGCAGATTGCCTCGCTGTTGTATGGTTCACGGTGAAATTTAGGCCTTACCTTTACGGATGCCACTTCAAGGTAGTGACCGACCATCATTCGTTGTGCTTGTTAGCCAACCTACGGGACCCGTGTGGGCGACTGGCACGATGGAGTCTTCGTCTGTAGGAATACGATTTCACGATCGCTTGAAAATCAGGTCGCAAGCACCAAGATGCCCATTTATTGTCCCGTGCACCTGTCAAAGTTTATGGCTACGACAACGAGGATGACGGTGGTTTCCTTGGGGCCCTTACTACAAGCAATCTGATTACACAACAGCGCGCGGATGACGAAATTCGCACAGTTGTCGAAAACCTTGCAGGACGCAACTCTTCCATACCTCGATGTATTTCTAAAGGTATGTCTTCGTTCTGTCTGCGAGAATGTGTTCTATATAAGAAAAACTCAAACGGCAATGAGAGAACCTATCTTCTAGTTGTGCCAAGTGACATGCGTGACGACATTCTTCTCGCCTGCCATGATGATCCGACGTTTGGTCACTTAGGTTCCTCTCGAACTCTCGCTCGAGTTCGACAAGCGTACTACTGGCCGGAGCTTTCCGCATCCTTTAGGCAATACGTGAAAAGCTGCCGGAAATGTCAACGCTGCCGATCCCCGCCACTGAAGCCAGCGGGGCTTTTTCAGCCAATAAAACCACATAGAGCGCCATTCGATAAAATAGGAACGAGTTTACTGCGGCCCTTTATCTTATCATCTGCCGCCAACAAGTGGATCGTAGTAGCCACCGACTATTTGACGAAGTACACCAAAACAAAAACACTACAACGCGCTACGGCTTCCGACGTCGCCCAATTCTTTACGGACCAGTTTGTTCTTGGACATGGAGCCCCGTCGTGCGTAATCACAGACAGAGGAACAGCATTCACGGCCCAGCTCAATCATGGCGTATTCAAGCTCAGCTGCACGAGCCATCGCAAGACCACGGCATATCATTCGCAGAGCAACGACTTGACAGAGTGACTTAACAAGACTATCGCTGACATGTTATCAATGTACGTAGATGTCCGACATTAGACCGGGGACCAGGTGCTACCGTACGTCACATTCACATACAATACTGCCGCCCAGAAAACTACGCGATTCACGCCTTTCCGTCTTGTCTATGGACGTGAGGTCCAGAACATGCTGGATGCGATGCTTCCACACAATTGCGACGCTTTGATCACACCTGATGCAGCGCAGCTTGCCCAGTACGCCGAAGAAGAATGCCAGTTAGCACGCCTACACGTTACACACCAGCAGAATACAGACGCATGCCGCTACAACGCTCGCCATCGACAAGTTGAATACCATTCAGGCGATCAAATTTGGGTGCGGACACCAGTCCGACAGCAAGGATTGTCAGAAAAGCTGCCCAGTCACTACTTCGGACCGTACAAATTGTGACGCATGAGCAATGTGAACTACAAATTAGTCCCTGACGGTGCCTTCTCGCCACGGCGGCGAAGGCACTCCTCGGAGATTGCGCACGTAGTGCGACTGAAGCCGTACTTCAAGCGGTAGTGCAACTGCGCATGAACCTTATTGCTGTTTTTTTTTGTATGCGTGTGTTTTCTGTTGGTTCGCCCCGACTTTGCCTTTGCACTTTCCGAAAATCAGAGTGATGCCCATTTTTTTTTTCAGAGGGGCAATAATGCCAGTTGACCGCTAGGTACGGCGAGCGCGAGCCATGGCTGCCCGCAAGAATGGAAGACGATGTTATGGGGCAGAGCACGCTCTGGTTAGTTGTTGATCATTGAAGCAGTCTTCTTGCCAGCTTTCGCTGCGTCTTCCTGCCGGCTCAGTTCTTCCGAGTTGAAGACCTCTTGTAGCACGTGACAATATATTTATGAGACCCGTGCTGTAATAAAAAGTGGTATTTCACATCAGCACGCGAGGGAAATTCTAAAGGGAACGTTTCTTGTAGTTGTCTGCTTGAGGTTCAAAATCTGAGGACTCATAACTTGACTTTTCTTGCATCAATTCACACCAATCATGCTGCATTCCTCTCAGCAATCATGGCTACATGCGTTCCGGTTACTAAATAAGCCTGTCGCAAAACTGCTGCTGGGCCCCTTTAATATAACTTTCGGTAAATATTTTTGCCGGCAGTAAAATTCAAATCTTCAGTCTAAATTTTGATTAGGTTTGGGGCTGTATGGGAAACCTTCGAATAGTTTGTTGATACCGCGCGGCATTCGTATCCCCGCCAGAAGGAAAAACTGCGACATGGGTCTAGGACAGAAAGTGTGTTAAGCCTTCTTTATTTAGTAGTATGCGTTTCACCGATTTGATTAATATGTGGGGGTTCGACGTCCCAAAACCACCCAATGGTTATGAGAGACGCCGTATTGTAGGGCTCCGGAAATTTTGACCACCTGGGGTTGTTTAACGTGCACCCAAACCTGAGCACATGGGCCTACAACATTTCCGCCTACATCGTGAATGCAGCTGCCGCAGCCGGGATTCGATCCCGTGACCGCCGGGTCAGCAGCCGAGTACCTTAGCCGCTAGACCACCGCGGCGGGGCGTATGTGTCCCGCTACCCGAAAGTGTCGGTAAATACTAGTTCAAAACCTGTTGTCGCACAAACGTTGTTATCATTTGCCAAAATGACCATCTTCAGCCGAGGCCAGTGTAAAGGATATGCCGTGACAAGAGCAGCAGCTGTCACAAGTTTGGTTTCTGCACAGTTTTTGGCGCAAGACACACAAAAACAAAACATATGGACGGAAAAATAAACAAGCAAACAAAATAAAACGTAATACCTACATACACTTATGACATAAGCAGTTGTACAAGCACTTTTGGGAAGAATTGTTGAACCAAAAAGAAATACTTCTCGCAGATACACATGCAGGCGTATTGTAAATTAACACTACACAAATAATTTGCACTTGTTGCCTCGCAAGGCCTTTGACCTACCTCCGATATCTATGTTATTTTATTCTAAAATTACTGTGAAATGACGTGATGCCCAAATACGAATATTTGTCTATTTCGCACGTGTTTAGATAGGAATTTATATAAAAATATGCTGCCGTCAATATAGCGATGTCTGAAGACGAGCGGTGTTCATTAGTCCCAACATCCGAACACATCAGCTACGTGATTTTTGTGTCGAGGGGATCATGATGCTACGCTAGCACGCGGTTATCAAATACGTACTAATATTATCCGAAACTACCGAGATTGTTCCTGTGTTCTAGGACAATCTAAAAGCTAGCAGCTGGTGAGCTGCGAATAACAATCAAAAGGTCAGGAGAGATAACGACACTCTACATGAATAGTAGCAAAACATAATTGGTCCTATTTCGTCCATCATTACCATGTGCGCCGTATTCTACACTTGATGACGATGTTGCAACTCCATCAAAGTGCCATTCTATTGCAGTACAGTTGATCTATCTATTCCAAAGAATCGGCATACCACGAAAGCGAAACTTGTATTTACAAGGTACTTCCATGTTTGTTGTACTACGTTGATGTATAAAAGGTTTCCTACAGCTGTTGGAATTTGGCGTCTGTAGCACCGTTACATGTAGAACTTTATGGCACATCTTCATGCGCACTACTTACGTCAATGACCTATAATAAACACTTGTGGCAGCTGAAGTAGTGGACGTAAAACCGGACCATGCGTGGGGATAATCTCGCGCATTGATGGAAGCAGCCGCATGAATTTTAGTACTGAACACGTGCTCATGTGCAGCGTCGTTTGTGGAGAGAAGCGGCAAAGTGCGGGTGCTATACCTACCACAGAGCACTTCAAGAACGTGAGAGGCAGAGCTCGTAGCTTGAGCTGTGAAGGTGCGAATGCATCCCGGAGCCTACTGGGTCTTTCTCTCTTTGATAGAAAACCTTCAATTATACGGCATTGTGACGTAATGTGGTGAGAAGACATAGGCAGCTTCTACTGCGTGAAGTCTTCCAAAGCGCAATTTGTTGGCGCCGGTTAGTGTTAAGATGCAGTACTTCCCCTCTCGAGAACGGCGGCACCACCCGATGTGAACCAAATAACTGAAAGAAAGATGGTCTGAAATAGATAAGGTGCGTTTCTAAGAGATCATACACGAGTGTAGCGAATGCAGTGGGTAAAGCACAAAACTCTGATCGGAGGCGACCTAGAGGTCAAGCGTCTGACTCTGTGATTAAAAACCTTTTTGTCGTGGGTTGTCTTTGTCAGCTATTGGTCGGCCTTCAACCAGCGTCACATCTGGGACTACAATTGTGTCAGTATAATCTTGGTGGGCCAGGGCATGAAGAACGTATACATTAACAAATTTTTGTTCAAAGCACACTATAGTGTATACCTAAAAGACACTATACAAGGCAAAGTTGATACATTTTCTGGGATACGGGTACCTAATTGAACAACTAGCGTAAAATGGGAGGTGGCAGGCGGTCTCAGAAACAATCATTTCATTTGCTGAAGCAGTCGCGAAAATACACCATCACTCGGTGGAGAAATAAGCAGTGACATGAGTGGAAGAAAAAAAAATGCAGGCTACACAACAACATACGTGCTTAGCTTAACCAACTGGGTGTGCCATGTCACTGTTTTTATGCAACATTTGGATATGGTTAGAACCGTCTCTATAAATTAACTAAGAAATTTGTTAGTTTAGGCTACACTTCGTATGGATGCCGTGGGTGTATACCGAACATTAAAACTATAAAAATTTGCACTCTCAAGAGTTTATCACTATGTCAACAGAAATTTTAAGAGAAACTACTCTACATGAGAAATTATGCCAAGACATCACATGGATTACGTTCATAGTCTCAGAAGCAACGAATAATCTCTCTTTTAGGTACTTGTGTTTGAAAGTGTGGGACTAGCCAAAGAAACATAAACATGCGAAGTCTATGATACTTGCGAAGATTGTATAGAATTCGAATAACCAGCGCCTTCAAAAGCTCGCGCCATATTCTCGACAAAATAAACATGTGTTTCTGCTTCCCTTTTTAGGTTGTCCTGATTCGTTCATTTTATAAGTCCCTTTAAAGATGCGTGTTCACTTCCATTTGGGTATATCGACAATCGAATGAAAGTATCATTACATTCACAGAACGTTCACGTGTCTTTGAATATAGTCATGCGCAACCCTTTTACGCTCAAGTGTACATCTGATGGTGGCACCGTGGAGTGTCAATAAAGTGAGACTATTAGGTGGAATTAGAAAGTTAGACTGATTGCTTTGTACGAGATGGTCAAACACAATATGCCCTGGCCAAATAATAAATAAAACAAGAAAGAGAGGAAAATGCATTTGTTAGGCAGTACGCACGCAAGCAAACACAAGCGTGGACACACACACAAACACACCCGATCCAAGTTTGTAGTTATTGTCACTTAGCAGAACTTTCTCTAGGACTGGTTCTTACGAAATTCCCGAGAAAAAACTATAGGTCCAATCACCGTCAAGAGAAAAAAAATGGCCTCGTATTTGTATGTTAATCAGCAAATGTCGTCCAAAGACGGAAATCTTACGTGTGCAGAAAGTGAAAAAAACATTTATTTGACGTTGTGCGCAAGAAAATCGGTGAGTGGTATTCACGAGGCGCTGCGTTAGAGCCTCGAGCGTGCAGCGGAAGCGAACAAGCGCATCAAGTGACGTCCCACGTGAGACATGAGCGCAATCTGGCAGTTATCTTGGGAAACAAAGCGCGTGGCTTTGAGATGAGTGTGCGCGCCCGTCTCAAAGGTGATAAGATGTAGAACGCAAGGCGGTGGGTAGATGCCACCACCATCTCCTCTTAGCGAAGCGTTGAAAGCACTCGCCTTTTTGTGCAAGCATTGCATGGTCAGCACAGCGTGATACGTGCTATGGTCCCTATAATCACCTATGTGTGCATTTTCTAGTAAAAGACGCACACGCGGAATATATACCTGTTGTTATGGTGCCCCAGACATGCGCAATAATTGCTTTTTATTGAAAATCGTACAAATATGAACGCTAAATCTTGAGCAACATAGGAGGGCGCTGCGGATGGGGTAGGCCGTTTCAAGTACCCAGTGCCGTTAAGAGTGAACAAACAGGCAATTGTACAGACAGACCAAAATTTTTGCGTTGAAGGTCCCCAAAAAAGACTATCGTCTATAAAAGACAACCAAAAGAAATGCCCGCTTTTCCCATTCCTTTATCGTGCCGTTTTTTTATGGTGGTGGTGATTTGGTTTTCTAAATTTTTCTCGTATATTATTGTGCACGATGTCGTTGTTCCACCTCGCTGGCTACTAACGCGGCGTCCCGTGCCACAGTAAACAATTCCTACTTTGGTGAAACAGACTACAGTATAGTTAACTGAACCAACTGCTCCAATGAGTGTCTACTTACTTACGTCCACTAACCCCAGTGCCTAGTGTATCCTGCTGCCTTCGCGTGGCTATCGACACAAACTACTACAATGAAGCACAAGGTGATAGTTGTTTTGCCTCGTTCACACATGCTTCGTAAAACTATCACGTCATCGTGATCAAGGGGAGACGCTCTAGGTGCCGACCAGTGCGGACACGCGAAGATCGGCTCCTGCTTTCAAGAATGCTTTCCTGTGGTATTCACGAATTTGTCGCCGAGTTTTTACTCTCATCGTGTGCCTAAGTTCTCAAGAGGTCAGCAGATACCACCTTTGTGCCGGTGAGTGGACTTTTTAAACCGTTTTTTGGGACATTTTTACACGGCAACGCCACCGGGGGATTTAGGCCTAACCAAAGAGGCGATTGTCGCCGATGCGCCAGCCCGGCGCCAACGCGACTCAACGCTCTGCGCGTTCCAGTATCTGCAACTGAGAATGGAATACCAAGTAGATGGAGAGGACATATCTCCAGAGGATTGCACGGAAGAAATGGGTTGGAAGGAAGCCGAAACGAGACGCTCAAGGAATAAGCAAGCCGCGGTTAGCGTTCCTGCTGCGAAGGGCTCGACTGAGGCCCGGCGTTGCGGGAGACGCTCGAGCCAGTCGTAGTAGGTATGACACCAAGCATACAATCGTGCGAGCTGGACGCATGCCGCCACTACCTAAGGACTTCAGCAAAATTGTGCTACGACCATGTGGAGGATTAAATATCTCGAGAATTGGCACTAGAGCCGTGGCAGACGCGATAGTACTGGCGGCCGGCATCAAAGAGGAAGAGGCCATGCAGGACATCATCTGTTCCAACTTGCAGCAGAACATTATGGTGGCAAGCACTCCGGACCAAGACAGAGCTTCAAGATACCTCAAGGTCAAGCAAATTGACATTGGAGGCAAAGTTTTCGAGGTTAGCGCGTACGCCGCGGCACCCCACGACACTTGTAAAGGAGTGATTCGCGGGATCCCCGTAAGCGATACTCAGGACATTTTGACCCGAAAGATTGTGAACGAAACAACCCGCTCGCGCTGCAGGCGAAGAGAATCAAGGACACCGGGACAATCATCATAGCGTTCGAAGGACACAAGGTGCCCAGATTCGTGAGATATGGACCTTCACTTTTGCAGTGCTCCCTTTACCGCAAGAACATCGATATTTGTTACGTCTGTGGAAAGCTGGGACATCGGTCTGACGTCTGTCCGAACCCAGCTGAAACAATCTGCAGAGGCTGCGAGATCAAGAACCCAGATAGCCTGCACCAGTGCAATCCAATATGCAGGCTGTGCGACGGTCACCATCCCACGGCAGACAAGGAGTGCAAGAACAGGTTCTTAGTGCCATACGTCGTCAGACGCAGACGTTGGGAAAGATCGCGAGCAGCCGCAGAAGCCCGGGACGCATCAATCACATCGAGTCCAGACATCAATGACAAGCAGCTTATTCCAGCCTACGGGACCCAGAGCATCCCGACTACACAAGAACAGGAAAGGCGGCCCCACTCCAGGGGGAGGTCGCGTTCCAGAAGAGGTTCTAGACCCAAGGCCCGCTCCCAATCACGGGGGCGCTCGAGTTTTCAAGGTCACCATCAGGGTCGGGATCAGCCTGGGCGGCACCCGAATGGCCAGCTGCCTGGCGTTCAGTTCGAGATCACGGCTTCACATCCGGGGAGGGACGCCTGCAGTTACTTCGAAAGGCAGCTGGGCTGAGCGAGTGCGCAACGGCGGGGCAGAGGTGATGACAGGTAAGCTGCCAGAGCATGATAGAATTGCACAGCTAGAGCAAGAAAACGCGAGACTTACAAAATCGAATGAGAGGCTATCAGCTGAGTTGAAGGAAATAAAAATTCTTCTCACTAAGCTAACCAGCGCGCAATCTTCACAGCCAATGCCTCAGCCAGTTGATGTCCCTGTGGCTGAAAACGTGGGGGACTCGAGAACCGCGAAAAAGAGGGCAGTCATGGCAGAACACGTGGAAGCCAACCAAACGACCATGTCAGATATGAAAGAGGTGTTTGACACGCTCAGCAAAGTAGTAGCCAATCTTAGCGAGCAGATGGGTAGGCTACAATCAAGCGTGGCGGCACTGGAAGAGCATAAGACTTTGTGCATTACAAAGCTCGAAGCAGATCTGCACAACACAGCAAGGCCTCCTCATGCACCAAGCTCACCCCTTCGGCCACCAATACTAGTGGTACCAAACCTGTCGACAGGTGCAGCATCAGGCTCTGGCCGCCCATGTAATAACCATGATGGCAGCGCTACGTGAAGTATTTCGTATCTGGCAATGGAACTGTAGAGGTTACCTTAAAAAGAAGGCAACCCTGCAGCAGTATATTAGGAGCAGCGAAGAAAAGCCTCATATTATATTATTACAAGAGACACTTTCACCGCAAGCAACGTTGCCTGGATTCCGGCCTGTAATAGGGGATACTGAAGGGAGGGGAGTCTGCACCTTCGTATGCAACAAACTAACGCACGTAACCCACGACCTCAAGATAGAAGCAGGCCGGTTGGAACACGTCTTGGTAGAGATCGTGCCGGGTACCAGCAACCGTCAGAGCATTTCATTCTGATATATACAGCAGTCCAAAGGAACAAAAGCAAGGGTTCAAGACGGTTCTAAAGAAAGCTGTTAATAATCGCCGGGGAATGTCCCCTCGTCATAGCAGGTGCTTTCAACGCCCCTCTCAATCACATGGGGTTACAAGTAAAAAATTGGGAAAGGAAATCGACTTTGGCAAAGTGCCAGTGAACTTGATCTCACCCTAATCACAGACCCCAGCCTACCAACAAGGCTTGGTACATCTTGCTGCAGGGATTCCACCCCGGACCTTACATTTGTAAGGAACATCAAGAGGCCCAGTGGATGAACCTTGCTGTAGACCTAGGGAGTGACCACTGCATTCTTGCCACTACCTTCTCCGTGGAGCGTAAAAAGCAGAGAGAATTTCACTTCACAGACTGGGATAAGTTCAGGAAGATAAGGATGGAAAGGGAACAAGATGGCCACAGACAAGGCTTGGAGCAGTGGGTCAAACAGATTAAAGATGACATCAAATCCGTCTCCTCCACCATTACCACAGATTTTCCGGTTGAAAGAATGGATAGCCGGCTCGCTCATCATCTTGAGGCAAAGCAAGCACTACTGAACCGTTGGAAGGGTCAGCGCCTGAACCGAAGACTGAGGAAGAAGATAGCTGAGGTAAACAGATCAGTCGAGGAACATTGTCGCGCACTATCGAGGCAGCAATGGGACGAAATCTGCAACTCCGTCGATGGTCAGATGCGCAATTGCAAGACATGGAATATGTTAAAGCATCTCCTCAACGAAAACACCACCAAAACAAATCAAAAGCATGTTATCGCTCGAATTTTGCATAAAGAGATAGGGCGCACTACAGAACAGCAAGTTGTCCAGCAGCTCGTGCATAAGTACCTCCCAATCAAAAGAGGATTGGCACCACCAAGTAGACAGTACCAGGGCACGCCAAATCTATGGTCTTGAGGCGACTTTAACATCGAGGAGATCAGAAGAGCCCTTGCATGATCTCAACGGCAGGTCGGCCCCTGGCCCGGACGGTATATCAAACAAGGCCCTGCGTAACCTTGATGACGATTCAATTGAAACCCTGAAGGATATGATCAATGCAGCATGGAAAGAAGGCAGGGTGCCAGAGCAGTGGAAGCTGGCCAGGGACGATCCTTATTCTAAGCCAGGAAAGCCCCCTAACTTGGACAGCATGAGGCCTATATCCTTGACATCATGTATCGGCGGCAGTTTGCAGAACATGCCATACTGCACAGGATAAACAAGTACTTGGAAGATAACGACATATATACACACAATATGGTTGGATTCAGGGCAGGACTATCCACACAAGATGCATTGAAGCTTATCAAACACCAGGTCATCGACAACGAAACCAGAGACGTGAGAGCCATTCTGTGCCTAGATCTAGAAAAGCGTTTGACAACATCCACCACTCATTCATACTCGAAGAATTTCCAAGCTTGGTCTAGGGAAAGCCTCTATGACTACGTATGGTCCTTTCTTACAGATCGGAAAGCCGTGATAAGCTTGGTCTGAAAGCCTTCTATGACTACGTAGGTCCTTCTTACAGATCGGAAAGCCGTGAGAAGATTGCAGATATCGAGACCGCAGCAATCGAATAGAAGCAAGGGGCACGCCACAAGGGGCAGTGATTTCACCAATGCTGTTCAACATTGCCATGATTGGACTGTCAAAGAAATTATCGAGCATGAAGGATTGAAGCACAGCATCTACGCAGATGACATTACCATCTGGTGCACAGGGGAAGCGAGGGGCAGATTGAGAGCGCTCTGCAAGAGGCGATTGACACCGTAGAAGACTACCTTCGCCCTCCGGGCTCAAGTGCTCCTCGAGTAAGTCAGAACTTTTGCTTTATCGGACTGCACGCCGGGGACCGAAGCCCAGGGGATGGAAGCCGTTAAACCAGATAGACATCCATCTCCGTACAAATCAAGGGGATGCCATCCAGAGGGTCGACTCCATCAAAGTCCTGGGAATGCTGATAGAGTCTACCGGCGCCAACAGCAAATCTATAGCCAAGTTAACTCGGAAAACAGACAGTGCGGTGCACCTCATACGCAGAGTGGCCAACAAAAGAAATGGGATCAAGGAAGACAACCTCATCAGGTTGATGCATGCGTTTGTTCTAAGTCACTTCACATACGAGGCAGCAATGCACAACTGGTCAAGAGCAGAGTCCGAGACACTGAATGTGCTCCTCAGGAAAGTTATCAAGAAGGTCCTGGGCCTACCCATACATACCAGCACCGAGCGTCTGCTTGAGCTTGGCATACACAACACGCTCGAAGAAATAGCAGAAGCCCAAGAGAGAGCACAGTTTGCAAGGTTATCTACTACAAGGTCGGGGAGAATGATCCTGCAGGAGCTGGGCCAACACCCAATAGCAATCAGACGCAATTACAATGATATCCCTGACAACACAGGGAGACTATCACGGTATCTCTCCTATACCGAGAAACATGCATCCAGAACACAACGTCGGAAGAAGAGTAGCGAGGGCCAGGACTATACTTCGTCAAGTCTCAAACGAGGAACGAGGGGTCGTATTTGTTGACGCGGCTTCCTACGCCATGGGAAAGCGTTTGTGGCAGTGGTAGTCGATGGGCTGGCCATGTCGTCAACTCAGCGACGGTCAGGACGAAAGACCCAATCATTGCGAACAAGTGGCCATCGCCTTAGCACTCAAGATGGATAACATTGAAGTCGTCTACAGTGATTCTATGGCAGCACTACGGGCGTTCGCCAAGGGGTGGTCTGTGAACAAACGCTGAAAATACTGCAAGGCAAGAAATAACACATCATCTTCTGAGTTGGTTCCCAGCTCACCTTGGACAAATCAACGATTCCCCTCCCAATCTCAACGAAGCAGCACACGAGGCGGCGAGAAACTCTCCAACCGCGCCTCCCGGGGATGCGTTCTACCGGTGAAGGGGATAACCGGAAATTCTTACAACATAAACGAGCTCACTAAACATTTCTACCTGTCTAGAAGGATTTTCCCTCCACCTCACAAAAATCTAACCCGGCCCCAAGCACTTACATTAAGGCTTTTGCAAACGCGGATGTACCCTACTTTGAAATGTTACACATCATGTACCCTGACCTATACCCAAGTAATCTTTGTCCACATTGTGGGGAAATAGCTTCATTAGAACACATGCTCTGCATTGCACCGAATTCGCTCATTTTCGCACATCACCTCTGCCAAATGGGAGGCGGCAATCCGCAGCTCGTCCTTGGCAGATCAGCTTCTGGCTGTCCACCAAGCCCGCGGGCGGCTGAGGAGCTTGGCATCTCAGTCCCACCGTGGGAAGCTGCCCGCAACACAGTGATCTGTGTTTTGAGGACCAAAGAAAAGTTTATCCAATCCAATCCATCG
>WOVY01015477.1:0-15359 GCA_013436015.1 Rhipicephalus annulatus | reverse complement strand
GCTTCCAACTCCGCCGGAAGGTCACCAGCCGTTTGGTAGCGTATGTTTCTCAGCGCGCGACTGCTTCTGCGAGAGCTGATAAGACGAGCGGACGAGACGACGGTGAGTTAAACAAGGTTTATGTACAGCATATATACAGAAGCGTTACAATTTCGGCACTGGGGCCGACAGAGACTCGAAGAGCCGCGATCCTCTCTAACCACATAGGTCAGCTTTCGCCTAAAACCGCCGACTCACACACATGCGTTCTCCGACACGGGGACTCCTCTCCCTAGGACCGCCGATCGCGACGCGCCGCAGGGCTTCTTTTATTCACCGGGTCCACCAAAATGTCCAATCAGAAGCGCCGCTGGTCGTCAGGGCAGATTCCTCCAATGGGGTCGCCGCGCCATGCGTCAGACCACCAGACACGAGAACGCCGGCTCGCTGTCACGTGCGCAGCTGACTCAATGCACGTGGGCCAGAGAAGCGCCGCGCGTGTTTACGCCGTTTCGCGCCAGGCGACTGCGGGCTGGCCTTGACCCAGATTGCCTTTTTCAGAGGCACGGACGTTTGACGAGGACTCGCTGGCATAACAGCACCCCCGCCGCCAGACAATGCACCGGAAAGACGAGCTGCTTCCACGGGGCTCGGATGTCAGGTGCGCTCGTTCGCCAGGTCCCTCCAGGTTTCCTCCAGGGCCATGGGGAGAATACAGCTCCAGACTGTTCCGGGAACACAGCCCATTCTTGACGACGGATCCCAGCTCCACTGGCTTGTCGCCACAACTTGTCGACCAGCTTCACTCGTCTCTTCTGACCATCTTCGGTTTCAGCACTTGTCGATGGTTCTGCAACTTGCTAAGAAGGTTCGACAACAAACAACACACGACACAAGCAAGTGCCCTCGGTCACCCGACAGAACACCAGACAAAGTATAGTACAACATATACCTATCTACGTGTCTATCGGAATTTTGTTCCCTCTACATCAAGAGGCACATGTGGGACACAAGACTCTTAAAGTAAGAACTTGAATTTTTCACAATTACAACAACGCAACGAATTAGAATACCACATAAAGTTGGCCCCTTGAGATCACTCTGAACGAGAGCGCTCAGCCCAGGTCGTGATGAGGTCAAAATTTGCCCCGAATCGCCAGCGAGAAACCGAAAGGTTGAGAAGGTACTAGCTAGAACGCACTGCTCAATGCACCTGCATTAGCGTTTAGCTTTCCTTTTTTTTATAGCGAACGTCAAAGTTGCGCTGTGGAGCAACATGCTCCACCTCAGTAACCGGCCACTTTTAGGCGACGATACCTATGCGGCACCAAGAGCGGCTCACACTTTCGACGTTGCACAGGGGAACAACGATACGGCTTGCTACGGATTGACTCCTCACCGCTTAGCTCGATATCGTGTTCGATCACCCTCGTGTTTCCGGGGCGGTCCGAAAACACGTCTCCAAACTCGAAACCAATCTTTCTCAGGTCCTCTTTCTCAGGTCCTCCTTCACTTAAGCTAGGCTCTAGGTTCAACTGTTCCCAGATTACTTTCGATCCCCCTTCGATTACCTCACTAGAACTAAAAATTTCTTTTCTGCTCCTCTTCCTCTGAAGCATTAAAAGCAAATTTACGACTGCTTTCAAGTTTCTGTGATAATTTTTGTTCGGCCGCCTTCCTAATTTCACTTCACAATTGGTATCAGCAAGCTTCGATAATACTTTGCGGGCCCTTCCCAATCAACCTCAAGCTTGTTCCTTTTGGACGGCTGCAGCAGCATTACCTGATTATCAACTTCAAAAGCACGCTTCTTCACCGATTTCTCGTAGTGCTCCTTCGACAGCACTTGTGCCGCGTTTTTGTGGCTTTCCACTAGCGCTTCAATCGAGAGATCCTCACGCTGCTCTCGAATGAGCGTCTCTCGATCAACTCTCGGCAGCTCGCTCCAACTTTCCGCTACAGGCGAGAGCGTTGCAACCCTCTCGCTCTGACTCAATGGCGCCATGTCGTCTCCCCCCGCATACCGCGCCGGCCGGTTCGGCGACGGGCCGCTCGCGTGACTGCTCACATGACTCATGCGGAAACTTTCCTTTCTGGGGTTCCGTCGACCCGCCGACAAGGTCACTTGAGAGTTCACCGCATGGAACCAGGTCAAGCTTCCGCGAAAGCTTCGCGCTTGCGATCGCGTGAGAGCCATGCACGCTAAGTTGGGGAAGAACGATTTGCCCTGCTCTTTGAGAAGCTGCTCCGAGTTGTTGGAGAAAAGATAAGAAAAACGATCATTTAGCGCGGCAGACACAGCCGCTTCGGTGCGAAGCTTACCGAACGGGCCTTCAATGACAACCGTGGCGATTGGTAAGCGAACACTCTGCTCCTCGGCGACTTGCCTGATCCACGCGCATTCTCCTGGAAATCATCCGGAGACCACAATGAAGGATGGGACAACATCCATGGTTGCCGCTGAGTCTCTAAGCGCTCGGCACGTTTTCTTATTTACTTTAATTTCTTGGAGATACGGCTCCAACAACCGCATGTTTTTTTCTGATTCTCGGATTGTTGCGAAGGCAAATTTTTCCTGACAGGTTTCTCGCGATGTGCCCTTCCTTTTTACAGTTGTAGCAGATTAGCGGCTTCCGTTTGTTTTCCGATGCAAATGCCTGTGTGGCGGAAACCTCACTCAATTTCTCCGCTTCTGTTTGCCCTTCCCCTACACTGTCCTTCGTAAGAGACGGGGTCCTTTTGAAATACGGTGGCGGAGCGGGTTTCCGTTGATCAGGTTTCTTTGAAAAGCCCTCTTTTCTTTCATCCTTTTCAACGCCGCACTGCCCTGCTATGCAACTTTCGGCGAGTATAATACTCCTCAGCTAACTCTGCTGCCTTGTTTAGCTGTACTTCACCAAGTTTGTCCTGCAGCCAAAGTTTTGACATCCTCCTCGATGCAGCGGTAGAATTGCTCCAATGCAACGCATTCCACCACTTTATCGCGGTCGTCATAAACACCTTCGCCCTTGAGCCATTCAATCAAATCGGCTTTAAGACGAAACGCGAAGTCAACGTGTGACTCATTCCCCTTTTTAGCGTACCGGAACCTTTGCCTGAAAGCCTCGGGTGACAACTTATAAGTCTCAAGAGCACTTCCTTAACCTCGTCATAGCTTCTCAAACGCTTCCCTCGACAAGCAAGTTATCGCGTCGGACACTTCGCCGGGGAAGAAGAGCTAGCAGGTTCCGCGCCCAAAGAGACCGCTCCAAAGCGTTTCGCTCACAGACGTGTTCAAACTTGACGAGATATTTCGCCATGTCCTCGCCTACTACGAACGGTGGCAGTTGGTCCCGAATTCTAAAACCGCTGACCTGAGTTCGTCGGAGAAGCTGCGCTAGGCGCCCTGCGAACAATGTAGGATTGCCAATTCTATTCGTTTCATCTCGAGGCGTTCCTGTCTCTCGGCCTCCTAGCGACGGTTCGCGCCTTTCAGCTTCTTCGCGAGCTTCTCGCCTTTCAGCCTCCTCGCGGCGTGCTTTAATATCCACCCAGGCCTCATCGACTTCCTCCGCCGACACTCCCTCATCCTTCATGATCTCAAGGATCGCTTGCTTTCGTTTCGCACGGCCCAAAGTAATGCCGAGTTCCTCACAAACTTCGATGAGTTCCTTCACCTTAAGGTTCTCCATCGTTCACACTAGCCTCTTGCTTTTTGCCCCTGTTAACAATTTACTTGCCGTACCCACTATAAGTCAACTAGCAAGACGCGCAAGCAATTTTTCACACTCCCGTGTTTACCCCCTCCGCATTAACTTCGGTTTCAAAGCACTTCGACTTTGCTTGAAACGATCAAAGCTCACTACAATGCTTCACACAGCCTTTCTCTAAACTACTACAACCTGAGCTAGAGTAGTCTGGTGAACTGAGGGGAAAACATCAGGCACTCACCGCATCGATGTCGCTGACGCCGGCCGATCCCGCAGCTGCCAACCACTGTTGCGTAGCCACTTCCGAGGCTGCCGCCGATGCCACCACTGTTGCGAAGCGGACCGATCCCACCGCTGCCACCACTGTTGCGTAGCCACCTCCGAAATCCCACCGCTGACCTCCACTGTTGCGAACGACGGGACGATCCCGCCGAAGCCACCACTGTTGCGAAGACGGCGACGCCAACACGGTCCCAATGGCGCCACTGCTTCCAACTCCGCCGGGAGGGTCACCAGCCGTTTGGTAGCGTATGTTTCTCAGCCCGCGACTGCTTCTGCGCAGAGCTGATAAGACGAGCGGACGGGACGACGGTGAGTTAAACAAGGTTTATGTACAGCATATATACAGAGGCGTTACAATTTCGGCACTGGGGCCGACAGAGACTCGAAGAGCCGATCCTCTCTAACACATAGGTCAGCCCTTCGCCTAAGACCGCTGACTCACATACATGCCGGTTCTCCGACACGGGGACTCCTCTCCCTAGGACCTCCGATCGCGACGCGCCGCAGGGCTTCTTTTATTTACACCGGGTCCAACCAAAATGTCCAATCAGAAGCGCCGCTTTGTCGTCAGGGCAGATTCCTCCAATGGCGCGCCGCGCCATGCGTCAGGCCACCAGACACGAGAACGCCGGCTCGCTGTCACGTGCGCAGATGACTCAATGCCACGTGGGCCAGAGACGCGCCGCGCGTGTTTACGCCGTTCGCGCCAGGCAGACTGCGGGCAGGCCTTGACCCAGATTGCCTTTTTCAGAGGCACGGACGTTTGACGAGGACTCGCTGGCATAACACTACCTATGCTACGAGACTACCTGAATGCCTGACTCAAAACACTCACTTGATGATCCTGCCACCCGGTTTGCCAATCCCCCTTTGTGTGCGAGTGCCAGCAAAGCTAAAGGCTCATCTCCATTATCATCATCATCTTCTTAATCATTATTATTATCATAATCATTATCATCAACAACAACGACAAGCGTTTGGAATTGGTTCAAGCGTTGCACGACCATCTCTTTACAATATTGGCAATATGTCACGCGTGGTTGTTACTTCGCTGTTCTAAAACACTTTATTACACATAATAACGTGATTCCTTTTCCGACATCGCGCCTGCCTAAGGCAACTTTGCGATTAAGTCCGAAGGAGCTGCTCAAGTGGTGCAGTGTTGTTGAAATATTTGCCCCCCGTTCCGGTGTGACTTGTCCTTATGGATGCTTTTGTGTGTTTGGCTAACTTCTGATGCAGTAGGTTGGGCGTAGTTCATAATTACTGGTAAATATTTCATGCATTGAAGAATAAAACCACCGGCGTGGCTCAGTGGTAGAGTACTGCGCTGGCGCGCAGTGCACCCACTTTCGAGGTCCCACTGTGTCCTTGGTGCTGTTTATTTACTGAGTTTTTTCTTTCGAACTTCTTACGAACACCGGCGGCAGTGGCGGCAGTGGCGGTCGAGAAGTGTGGCGCCGCGCGCGACCTATGTTCTGATCTTTAATAGCTCCCGTTTTAAAACCGAAAGCAACACACGCACGCCCCAAGTAACCATACACAAGCACAGAAACATGAGTCAAGCAACTCCCTACAAGGATGAAACACAGTAAATGCACGAGCAAGCACACGAACACGCTCATGTTCTGAAGTGACCACTTTGTAACACGAAGGGCCGTCTTCCTAATTGCCTTTATGTAAAAAGATAAGCCAGGGAAGATTGACGCTGTGGTGACACTATTGTCTCTCCACGCAAAATCATATGCGGTGCCTAGCATCTCGCATCGCACAATGCCAGTGAGTTGGCTGTCTTGCCACCCACCCCCATTCTACCGAACCTGTTTTGAAATTAGCAGGAAGTCCCTAATGTTCGAGCCTGTAACGTCTCCCGTGAAAGAGGGAACCACGCTTCCTAACATCAAAGCGCTCGTTCCTAGTGCGCCCCCATGAGCCACCTGCGTAGCCTCTTCATTCATCGTGCCATCTCACCTTCCCTAATACGAAAGTGAAATCTCGCACCGTTGCCCCAGCAGTAATCCCACCGCTGCCACCACGTGAGACGGCCCCACTACGCCACCAATCGCCAAAGAGAGGGAAGACCCCTCAACCCCTTTTCTATCCGGTTCTCTCTTGACTACGTGACTCAATCACTTTCCACCTACAGGGATTCGTGCTGGGGCCGGGAAGTAAGAGACGTGACGATGTTTTCTTCAACATGGACGCATTAAATTCAATAGCAAGTGCAAATGGCGTACACACATACTGTCCGTGAACGACATCTCTGTTACACGGAATTGTAACACATAAGTAAATACTCGCGACAAGCGGACACATGATAGATAAGCAAAGTAACGGTGACAATACAAGGGTGCCTCAATATGGTGTAAACACACGACGACACAAATGATAAAGTCATTAATTATTAAAACTGCGTAATGTCTCATTATGCAAGATCCCTTCCCGCAAAGCTTGTCTAAGTAAGGGAGGTAAATTTCGTCTTCACAGAATGTCCATGTAGTCGGGGCTTCGGAGTTGGCTGCACGAGTCGGGGCCCAAGGTTGGTTCTTGGCGTCGTGGTCTTACCTGTTCCTTTTCGTCGCCGTGTACATCTTTTCGGCCCTCGGAACGACTCTCCTTGCCTCTTCCCTTCCTTGACTCCTGGCCGCTTTTCTCGCGTTCGAACTCCACCCTCCCGAGGCACCAAACCAATCGCCAATATCGACGCGCAGCATATTTATTTGAAAAGTGGGAATGTGTCATCCTCGACGGCCACTCCCGCGGCCCACACCTGTGGAAAACCCTCTCCCAAGCAAAGCCGAGCAGCTAACAACGTGGCAAGCTCAAGCCTCAGAGAAAGAGACGGGCGAGCTGTTCGAAGACACGTGAATTACGGGCGGACAAAGGTCTCAATGCTCCGACAAAGTGCGCCGTCTGTAATACCCTACGGCCGGAGTTCGCAGTGTTGTGCCGAAATGTTATCGGCCGAAACAATTGTTCCGGTTTCTGATACCCAATGACCCGATGTCCAGACAGGGTCTCAATGCCTCCATGCAGCTCGGTGTCTCTCACGAAATTCTCCGCAGCCACCGCTTCTTCGTCATTCACGTCGCGAGTAGCCATCCGCGCAGAACGCAGTAATGAGGCCTGGAAACACGGACACTGACGGAAAGTCAGGCCTGAAACCGGCACGGGGCGCTGAAGCAAGGCCGCATTCACACAACCAACAAAAAGTGCTCTGCTGCTCCCCCATGCCACAATTCTGAAGGGTTGCGCGTGGAGCATTGCCACCGTACACTGTCACACTGTCCGTAGACAACAAGGCGCCACCCGGTCCCTGATGTTTGCGCGGGGGGACACGTGAGACACGTCGACAGAATCCTTCCAGGAACTTCACTCCGGAAGGCGTATTCGTTACCCTGAACGTTTACTTTTTTCTTTTTTCTTCATTGCTTGGGTTTAAGAAATAAATGTAAACATCTTGAAAGGGCTGTGGTTCAGTCCGTGTTTTTGGGGATGCCACATGAGTATGAGAACTCATATGAGGAGATCCTGAAAACATGCATGCACAGGTAAATCTTGAAGATTTTCACGTAGCAGAATTCTACTGTAGCAGCAGTTTGAAGAATACAATGCCGCGTTCCGTTTCCCAAGTTTTGTTATCGTCAGAAAACACTACACAATTCTAGCGCAGCCGCTCCTGCAGTTTTTCGAGAAGCTTCCGAACTGTTGTAGACCATTTCGATTAAGATCACGCCCACTCTGCGAACTGTACAAATTATTCTGGAACCTACACCACCGCCAGCAATAACGCTAGAACATTCGACGGCAAGAGTATAAAGGCCGACGCGCTTCGTCGCTTGTGAGTAACTAATTGTCAGCCGATGCTCCATTCGCCGCTATCAGACAAAGCCTGCTACTGTAATCAGACATTGCATTTACCGGGCACAAGTTCGCGCAAATAAACAATTAACTTCCAACACAAAGTCTCCTGTCTACGGCCACGTCACGACCCCGTGACATCTAGTGGAGGTGCTGGGTAAAGACCGAAGGGCATTACCTTAAATTTGAAGAGGCCGTCTCGTGTTATAAACACCGTCTTCTCTCAGTCTCCTTCGTCGACTTCAAATTGCCAATAGCCAGTCTTGAGGTCCATTGAGCAAAAGTGCTCGGCGTTATGGAGCCGATCAATTGCGTCATCCATTTGTGGGAGAGGATACACGTCCTTTTTGTGATTTTGTTAAGGCGGGGATAATAAACGCAGAAGAAACATAGCGTCCCATCCTTTTTCTTGACTAACGCCACGCGGGATGCCCATGGACTCTTGGACGGCTGGATAATGTCACCCCGCAGCATTTCATCAACTTGTCTCTTCATGGCCTCACGTTCTCGCGTCGAAACCCTGTACGGACTCTAGTGGAGTGGTCTGGCATTTTCTTCGGGTATGATGCGATGTTACGTGATTGGGGGTCTGCAGAATTTTTGATGACGACGAAAAGGAATCTTCCTATTGCAGGAGCAAGGGTCTTGAGCTGTTCTCGCCTATGGTTCGGAAGTCCGGGCTTGACGTCGAAAGCTGTGAGAAGCACTTGGTTCCTCTGAGCAGGTTCCGCAGAAATCGGCGAGGCCGAAATCACTGGCAGCTTCGACAATTTCTTCAATGTATGCGAGAGTTGTTCCTTTGTTCACATGTTTGCACTCATTGCTGAAATATCGTGAGCACAACCGTTTTTTTGCCTCCCCACAGCTCTGCAATTCCTCTTGCGACACGAATATTTCGGGTGACCAACAGATGCTGACTGTCTTCAACGACGCATTTCAAGTTAGGTGATTTAGTAGCGCCGACTGAAATAATGACGCTTGAGCGAGGCGAAATGGTGACTGCTGTTGTCTATATAAACCCTGCTTTGGAACCGCCACACCGGGTAATGGTTAGCAGTCACAGAATTTATAAGATAATTGCTGTTTTCTATGCATAATCATGCCTTTTGGTATTTACTGATGTGTGTGACACTACGTAGCACGAAACTTCTATCCAACCCTATTAAAAAACATCCACTTTAGGAAAGGTTGATTCCACCAACCACCATTTTTGTGGATTAAGGCGGTGGAAATGTTGGTTTAGCGCATGGTGTATGGTGGCTATGGTGAAGCAGACGGTGGATGGCGCGCTCCATCCGGCAATGGTGGAGCGCGAAGCAGCGTCAGAACCACCGTGACGAGCTGCCACTAAAGACATAATGACTATTATTGTATAAAAAGAATGTAGCAAGCACCCGTGAAACAAAAAAAAGCTGTGTCAACGTGAGATCGAAACCTGCCACCTCTGAAGTACGAACTGAGCACACTAAGCACTGCCACACGCTGATAAGTGGCGTCATGGCTGATAAAGAAGTAGTTAATTCCCAAAATCACTGTTTAAGTTCGGTTCTGTTTGTCGTTTACTCGGGAGGGACGGGATTTGTACCTGCTACTAAACTTTGCACATTTGATAAACACGAACAACTGCTGCCTGTAACGATTGCCACTGCGATAATGGCAACGGCCCCTATGTATTTGTTACAATTTACAATCGCAAGGAAAACAAAAACAACTCAGTGAACTGAGGAGCCGGTGGACCTTCATCGGCAGTTACTGGTAAGTTTATTGTCAGTTTCTCGCTCCTTCTAAAGGGCGATATCACTTCAGGCTTTATTACGCTTTTATTCTAGTTCGATAGATACGCCCACACAATTGATTTTGATGTATTCCGCGCAACGCACACCGCAGTAGTGCCAGCGCACCGCTGTTGCTCTGTCGTTAGGAACAGCTACATAACGGCTTGTCCAAAACGAATGCAAAGGACCAAAACATATTGCTATCATATCGGTTCAGTAAGCGTACGAATTGACGTGTCTATGTTCTCGCACAAGAGCCAGCGAAGTGCCGGCGAGTGCGACCGGCGGCTGTAGGTGAGGGAAGGCGTACCTTTCGTAGAAGTGCTGCAAGTGCGTCGCATCGATGTTGTCGCTTCTCTCGCGGACACCGTACACAATAAAAACAGCTTCATTTAGGTTAAACGATGCCGCAGCTGTGCTGTATTGTCATTTTTACTTGTCAAAATTGTGTGTTCTGAAAACCCAGAAGCGCCGATAACAGCTGTACGGGCTGGGTCGGTATGGCTAACGTTTGGTAGAAATCATGGTGGCAGAACAGAAGGGTGAAAGGAAAGTTCACTGGGGCTCATCTCGACGCATGTCGAAAGTTTAAAGTTTATGCGTATTCGCACGCACTTTGTTACCTGAAAAGTACGACTCAAATAATAGAGTGTGCAAGAATTACCCGAGTTGCGTTTCTAGCGTGGCGACATCAAGTGACCAAGCTGGGTTCTGCTATAATATTGAAAGGGGCAATTGCGAAGTGGAGCCCATTTATTTGTTGGCAACTGCGCGCCGATGTGAAATATTTATTGTCACGTTCACAGTGACATGACCAGTCTTCTAAACATGCCAACAAAAAAAAAATACATCGCGGATGTCAAACTGATGTAAGTACGTGCGCGAATAGTAAACATAATTCCGGCCGCATAATCTATGGTCCACAAAAATTTTAGCGTTCTTGACACCACAGCAATTAAAAAAAGCAAACAAACGTACTAGAAAGCGTAATAAGTAGCGTTGGTTTCTTTTGACCGCAAACATATATCTCTGCGCATTCAAGATTGAAACACTACAATAAGTTGTTTCACATACTGTCATGTGCTTTTCATCATGCCTCCGCCATACACCAAGCTTCCATGATGAAACCGTCATCCATCTTACTCACCAAGCCTTCCACCAAACACGTTTTACCTCTCTACCATAAGCCGGCATTTTCCACCGTCACCACTATTGGCTCACCACCGAAACCACCATCTGCCACCATTTTTTCCACTCTAGCCGTCACCAGCCAGCATTTTCCACCGTCCACCATCATTGGCTCGCCATCACCACCATATGCCATCCATTTTGCCACTCTCAGCATCATCAGCCAATATGCCCACTGAAGTTTCCACCATATCCACTATCATTTCCACCATATCCACGAATACTTCCACCATATCCGCTATTCTTCCCCCATATCCACCAAGAATTCCAGCATCCGCCAATCCAGGATTTTCAACAGGAAGGTAGTCAATATAATGAGAACTTGCCTGAATTTAGCTTAGGATGTCACTATTACGGCAAAATGTTCTGCGGCATCTATACGGCTGCTCTATCAGCATATGTGACTTAGTAGTTGCCTTGTGAAAATCATTAGGAAGATTCCCTGGTTAGTAACAGCCAGAATACAGCTTGTACTAGCTGGTAGCTAGTAAAACTACGCCGCGAAGGTAGTAAAATGATGCGTAAACTAGTAAACATACGCGTTTTACTAACTGATTACTACCTTTTCATCAAAGATTGACCTCAAAACTTCGTATTGCGTTTCTGTTCTTTAATGTTGTGACCAACATCGTTGAAACTTGCAGGAAGCTACTGTGACGAAATTATAATATTGTATAGCTGCGGGAATCACTAATGTTGTTTTCTTGAAGTATTTGTGGGTGCACAAGCATCAGTGCAAATGTTTGCAAGATCTTTTTTTTTCAGATTTCAAGACTGTGGTGGAAAAAGTGGTCAGCCAAAATCTTACGCGTCGTTTCGAACAGATTATCAAAACCGCTTGCATGTCTTGCGGTGTTCCTATGTGCTTGGCACCAATTTAGGGACGAGTTTTTTACGCCGAGACAGAGATGAACATGTTAGTATTCGCTGGCCGAATATTAAAGATGGTGAGTATTGTTTTTACTATCTTATTATTTTCTACAAATACACCTCTTTAGAGCTGTTGCTCTTAGGGCAAACAAATATAATCTTTTGGTTTTTCTGCTCCGACGTGGGAGTGGCCTGCACCAAGCTCAAGCACGTTTCAAAAAGACCTGATAAGTTTATCCACCCAACCATATCTGCATGAAGAAAGCATGCTACAGTTAGATTTCGAAAATTATTGAAGCATCTCTTCTGTAGCGTGCCCAGTTTCTTTCTTCGGCAGATAGAACCTGCAATGAGACCCTGCATTAGCAAGCGAAGCACCTTTTTTATTGTTTAAAGAATGACCGTAAAAAGGAAATAGCTTGAACGATCACTGACCACCTCGTTAAAATGACCGTTCTTACTTGAAAAACAACGCAGTCCTCAAGTATACGCTGGCTTGAGAAAAAGAAGCTGTTTATATTTCGCGGAAGTCCAGAACGAAAATAGAAATATCGTAAAGAACTGCAAATGAACAAATTTCACTATATTTGGAAACAAGAAACACCACAGGTTTATTTTAAATTACTTCACACCAATTATCTCATATGCTAGCCTCCCTAAAAAAGAGAATTGCACATAAAACGTTAAAGGCATGATGCCTGCAGTTGAGCTGGAGCATTCAAAAAATAATATCAAATGCCTCTGGCATTTGAAACTACCATCTTCATGTTGCGCAAGGTAGTCTCTCCTTATATATCTATATTCTACAGGATTGTAAACAGTACTTGCCATCACAAAAAGTAACTGGCACGCAAGGAAATCTACTCAAAACCGTACAGTGCATCGACGCCTACAAAATGATCTACTAATTGAACTGCGTTATGCTGGTGAAGTCAATAATAAAGGCTACGAAGATCTTGATAGCCAATTACGAGCTAAAGTCATGATACAACATCCCAGAGAGTCGAATGCCCTTCAGATGTCACTTTCAACAACCCTGAGATATGGCTCAGAGCGTACAACTGCGTCACCATGTCCTTACCTTATGCTGAAAAGACTAGCCGTGACATGATTCCTTCCAATCGGAAGACACCGTTCAGATCATTTTCGGAAACCAAGAGCGAATATTTAGGATGCGGGATATCTTAACACCTAAGCTATTCTATTTGAGGGTAAAATGTGTGCGTGACCCAATATTATAGGTGATGATTTTCGAAAGAATAGATGTTACACAAATTGGGTGAGGCCCTGTCAATCTGACAGAGGCGCGATGCCGACTCGCAGGCTTTCATAATACGCTTCGGGCTGCGACCGCTCAAAGGTCTCGAAGATGTTGCATTTCGAAATTTAGTAGGGCCGGTGGACGTGTGCGCAGTTCCACGTTTTGAGGATCTTAGGTGTGATAGCATGACTCATTAAGCAGATGCAAATATTCGTTTGTTGAAAAAACAGGTCACTGACCAATTTTCAAACGAAACAATGACGTTTCGGGACCCGTGCGGGTCCCTTGTTCACAATGGAATGACGGCTGAGCAACAGGTTCTTATGTAACGTTGAGCGCATGACGCAAAGTCCGGGAGTACACGTGGTTTTAGTGGGCCAGATGATCTATTGATTGTGTTACTTGTCGTCTGAATGATTAGTGATTCGAGGTTCAGTCTGGTTGTAAAATTCTTCTCCGTGGCCACGATGCGTGCGTTGTCCCAGCTTATCTCGTGGCCCGTCTTCTCGGCATGCTCTGCGAGTGCATTTGTCACTGTGTGGCCCTTGGCGACGTCATTCTTGTGTTGCATCAGACGTTTGCAGTAATTTCCACTCGTGCCAATGTACACAGATATTCGTTTTGAAAAGGCATTATTCAAAACAAGGGCAATGGCCGAGGTAGTAGAAATAAAAAAAGGGGAAACACAAATACGTGGGCTGAGAAAACACTTAACAAAGAAACTCTGTTTTAGTAGAACAATACAGCAGGTACAAGCAGACAAAGTGGAAAAATGTTAAAATAATCGAAATGATGGAACTGAAAAGGAAACCAAGAACAATCGTTCATCGCTATGTGTAGCAATCGGCGTAACACAAAAGCAAAACGTGCCCTCACAGAGGTAGTTCAGTAATTATTGCACAATGAAAGGAATGCTATATCTACAAATGGCAAATTTACGCGAAGAAAAAGAATCAGCTGAAAACTTGCCGCGTATCTCATTCAAGAAGCACGCATAGAATGTACGTGGAATCGCAACTGTCACAGCTCGACACCTAAAGCAGGCAGTTCAAACAGAAAGACGCACGAATGCAAACACAAAGGCTTACATAGGACAAGCGCAAACAACTGTAAGAAATCTTACATCTTCGACTGTGAGCAGCGCGTTCCTTTCGTAAACGAGGCCTCGGCAGGAAAGAAGTGACCTTGATGTTCTACAATATCACGTGTCTTACAAGCAAGCGTTGCGGAGACCAGGCTCCCTGGAGGCGGCCCTTATTGAAACGCTATTAGCGACGACCTTAGAGTAGGTCGAGCAGCAGAGCTTCACGCCATCTTGATACTGTTGCACAAAAGTTGCACAGTTCTTACGACCACAAACTGTATATGGTTTTATAAATACCCGGCTGTTAGGAATCTTGCCAACGTGCGCACTTTCGCCTAGTGGTGAGTGCTGTGCGCTGCCTATAGAGAAGTCTCAGATTCAATGACTCGTGACGAAATTTTAAAAACAATAATCCTTGGAGTATTTCGACAGAAAATGTTTGGCCTGTCTGTCTTCCTATCTGTCCGTCTGCCTGCCTTTCTATACGTTTTTTGTTTCGCCGTAACGTTATCCTGAATGACCCCAAACGGTACACCAACAGCCAACCCCATCCGCACCACCCATCACTGTTGCTCAAGTTTAAGCGTTCATACTTGTGTGATTGTCAATAAAAAACAATGATTGCGCATATCTTAGGCACCATAATAACACGTCAATATTTTGTATGTGTGTCTCTATTCTAGAGAAGGCTTACATAAATTATTCTAAGGACCGTAGCGCTTATCAACCTGCGCTGACAATGCGATGCGAAACTGACAACACTTAATTGTTTAAGTGTTGTCAACGCTTCGCTAAGACGACATGGTGCTGGCACATGTCCGTCGCTTTCAGTTCTACATCTTCGACCCTACGAGACAGGCACGCACGCCTTCCTTCGTTTTCGAAGGCAACTTCTAGATAGCGCTCGTGTCTAACGTGCCTCGATGCGCTGTTTCCCTTCGCTGTACGCTTCGAGACATCCTTTCGCTATGTCTCTATAATAAAACTTCAGCGATTTGTCGTTCGCGCAGAAAGACAAATCAACGTTTTGTTCACACTCTGCAGGCGCAAGACAATCGTCTTTCGGCGACATTTGCAGTGAAATGAAACATGATATGGGGCCATTGTTTTATTCCTTTTTTCTTTGCGATTTTTAGTATATATATAATTCAACGTCATAGCCGCAACGGAAATGCGTCATCGGAGGCGTAGTTTACCCAGTCTTAAGCACTTTTGTGTAAAAAAATGAGACAGGTCATACACCTCCCTCGAGTTTCCTTCTCGTGACACGAAGCGCACACAAGTGCAATTGTTTATATATTCGTTTAAATATATAGCAGCTCTGAAAAAAAGTCACAATAAACAGTTCCATACGGAACATGCGAAATCGT